>CAESWR010001022.1:107800-118555 GCA_903171835.1 Mullus surmuletus
GCCCCCCCCCCCCCATGTTGCTTGGCTTTAATCAGCGAGCGGGGGGGCGAGCTCGGGACCAGAGCCAGTTCGTCAGATTCCCAGTCCGACAACAGTTCGCCGCATGCTACAGGAGGAGCTTTCCGTTTCGATGGATCTTGAGGATCTTTCCGAGTCTCTGTTTGGCCGTCGCCATGCCTTTCTTTAGCCGCTTCGCTGTGGGGGGGAAAAACCACAGAAGAAGAAGATGGCATCAGTCCCACTAGTTACTACTCCCCGTGTATTACTCTGCCCAGTCAACCATTAGTGGCATCAGTCTTTGATGCCACTAATGGTTGACTCACTGGGCAGAGTGGTGGCTCCCACATAGTGCACGTCATAGTAATATTTGGAGTACACAGATGCAGGCGACTGCAGTACCCGGATGGTGAGACTGAAATCATCCAAATATCGAGCGTCCGATCGAGTCGAGGCGGAGCTGCTTATTGTTTGACTTAAAACAGGTCACTTTCTAATGTTTTCATGGTTTCCGGGTGACAGAACTATACATAAATACTAGCTTTCATTAGAGTGGCTACAGGTAAGTGTTTACCAGTTCGTACTAAAACACTCAATCGTAACCTTGTAGATCCCAGATTTGTAGTTCGTTTACCAAAGTGCAGACATTTGCATCTAATGTTTTCAAGCTAGCAGGACAACAACTTTTGGTTGTTTGCTAAAACAAAACTTGTGTATCTAACGGTGCTTTTTTTCAAACTTTTACACATTTTATCTTTCGACCCAATCCTCTGTGTAGCATGGAGAGCCCTTCCTGCTGCTAATGCTAAAGCTAAAGCTAAGGCAGAACCTATAGTATGAGGGCAGCAGGGTCGCGTTAACCCAATATTTTCCGCCATTGACCGTTTTTTTTAAAACAGTGACGAAAAACTCTGAAGGCCGTCTGTCATTTTGACAGATTGCAATTCACACCCCGACCACTTGGTGGCGAGTGAGCATTTAGTGACGATTGCATCTCTTGTTGGCTTCACTCAGAAAACTGTCATGACAGCTGAGTGTCCCAAGTTTCTTCAAAAAGCCCAATAACGATGATGGTGTTGATAAAAGAGGTGAAAGAAGAGGAACTGATGCAGAAGAAGATGAAGGACAAACAAAAAGAGAGGAGCTACTGCAGCCGCACTCGCTGGTTTTTGTTACTGCGGAGAAAAAGTTACATGTGTTCAACTGCTTGATGTGTGACGGTACGGTTTAGGATTCTCTGTTTAGGTTGTTTGGACTGAATACTCATTAAAAATGGATGAAAACTAAATGCTATTTGCATATGTCATCATTATCACTTAGAAAGAAAAAGTGACGGTTAAAAATAGATTATGACAGGATTCTTTGAGCCTGTCAGTCAAAATGACACGCGAGTTGCATGTTCCATGTTTGGGTCTCAAATGTGGATGCTCACATGCGCCATCTACAGGTAGAACACACTTGGCTAGCTCCATGTTAGCATAGCAGGCGCAGCAGCTCAATAACTCCCCCCCCCGCCATCACCGGTCGCCCCCCCCCCCCCTCACCTTTGGCGTCGGCAGCGCCGCCGCGGTCGGTCTTGGCGGCGCCGCTGTTGCTGTTGGTGGTCGTGGAGTTGCTGCTGCTGTTGTTGTTGGGCGACGACATGGACGGCCGGCGCTGGCTGAGGAAGACGCCGGGCGCCATGGGCTGGGGCCCCCCCGACGACTTGGCCGTTCCAGTGTTGAACTCGTGGTCCGACAGGTTGCCGTCCTGGGAGTCCATGTTGTGCTCCGGCGAGCTGCTGTCCTGAGAGAGTTTCGGGGGCTCCTCCACCACCACCGCCTTCTTTTTGGTGCTTTTCTTCTTCTTCTTGGTCTTCTGCTGCTCCTCCTGTTTGACGACAACCAGACGTTCACCGGCGTCTCACCTCACGGCTCAGCAGAGCGCAGCCGCTCGCTCCACTCACCTGATGGGAAAGCTTGGCGGCGGCGGCGGCCAGGCCCGTCTCGATGGAGGCCACGCGCGCTCCATCCCTGGCTGGCCGCTCCTGTCGCGGCACCGAGGGTCCGACGCGAGCTGCGGCGACAGTCCAGCGTCAGTTTGCTTCAGGGATCAAACGTTCAAAATGGCGACTGATGTTTGAGCGGCGCTAATTACCAGTCGGGCTGTACGGAGTGTCGTCGCTACTTTTCCGCTTTTTCGACCTGGACTTGAAGACGGGATTATCCTCCTCAGACTCCAACGAGGGGTAAACTGCAACGACAGGGTTTACACCTTAGTAAAAGTAACATTTCACATTTTTAGTATAAAACGTGAACTTTCTTAGTAACGCACACATTCGGCGAATCTGAAAGGGTGGAAATTTCCAGTGACAGGACGCAAGGCAGCTGCAAGACAGCTGCGAACTCTGCAGCATTCCAATCAAGACCCTTTAATATCTGATAATTGGCTGATCAAGATAAAAAATGGGCTGTTTACAGAGCGGACCAGTGTTGGGGGGGGGGGCGATCGCCAGCAGTCTGTTTCAGAGCGAAAACTGTTCGTGCGACGCGCAGCTAATTTGACACTAATTAGGAGTTCAAAAAGTCCCTACAATAACAATTGTGAACTGGCGCTAATGGCGGATTAACAAGCACGGAGGGTCCAAACATCCAAACAGCTGCGTTTGGAGCGAGAACACAAAGAAAACGATTGAGGGAAAAAGATTACGAGTTGGAACGACACGAAAGGGCCGACTTGGAAAGGATGCGCGCGGGATAAACACCAGGCGCGTCATCTCGTCCCAATGCAAAGTGCCGATTTCGGAGCCGGCCGCTGATCCATCAGGGGGCCGATGTGTTTTTAACGGCACCTGTTAGCGGCGGCGGAAAACCAGGCACGCCATTTAATTATTTTCTCATTTGTTTACTCTGAAAATAGCTGGGTGGTGGCGTGTGTTTCAGAGGGAACCCCGCCCCCCGCCCCCTCCGGGTCACGACCGGCTCGTACCGTAATCCGAGTCCTTGAAGCAGGCGTCCATGTGATCCTGGTCGTCGTCGTAATCCAGACTCTCAATGCTGCTGCTTTTCCTGGGTTTCTTCAGGGGGCGTTTGGTCGGCCGCTTGCTGTTGCCGCCGCTGCCGCCACCGCCTCCTCCGCCGCCGCCGCCCTTCTTGCCGGCCTGTGCGCCGTGCGAGTTGCTCTTCGGCTGGCTATTGTTTTTGGACTGGCTGTTGTTCCACGGCTGCTGCAAGCTGTCTGAAGACGACAGGTTGGCCATGGACAGCATGCCCTGAATGGCCTCCTGTGTGCTGGGAGATGCAGGTGGCTGACTGTAAGTACGTCAATAAGAAATACACAACAACACAGCCATTACACAGCAGTCGTCACGCTGTCAGGGCTGAAGAGAGACTGAGAGAAATCTGAGGTCAGTGTGCTCAGCTGGAACTCCAACCCTCTGGCTGCACCAGAAACGCACCACTCTTTACAACCTTTTATGTCCGCCCTAAAAACGCTCTTAAAAATGTCTCAAAATATCAATTCATCTAAAAAGGGTTCTCCCGTATTTGTTGTATTTAGGTCCTTAGCTTTCCAGCGATTTCAATATTGCCAAATAAAAATGAAAAGTTTGACACTGGCTTGTGTTTTTTGGCTCCTCTGGTGATCTGACTTTGTCTCCAGACCTCAGATGTCTTTCACACGAGGCCTGAGATGTCGGAAGAGTCTTGGGTTTCAAACACAAAGGAGGCTGTTTTTGTATTTTGTGAAACCAGAAAAATCCAGAGGAAAAATCCTCCACCGCCCGGAGTCTGCATGGCGACGGGCGGCGAGTCCTCGGCTTTGAGGAAGCAACATCTCTGCTTCTCTGCTTTACTAATGAAGTCTGTTATTTATTTTATCTGGAGGTTTTTTTGTGTTCCTGGATGATTTTTGTCAGAAATTGGGCTTGGAAATATCAGACATTCAGCATTTTTCATGTTCTAGAAAGGGGTCCAACTGGGGACGTAATGCACTAATGCACTTAACTAAAGTTTTTTTTATATAACATTTAAGCCTTAAGAGTTCCTGGGGACGTTTTGGTCCAGACCACTTTTTATTTTCAAGCCGTTGCCTCAAATACAATGTTGCTGCCAATCATTTCAGGCTCGAATAGTGTTAATCATCAAATCGTCCTTGAATTGAATTTTATGGAAACTATTTGAGTTGTTGTATTTTTTCTTTTAATTTAAATACTGTGGAGTTAGGTAAACAAACTGGCATTTAGAGGGTTAAAATATTCGACATATAAACATGTTAGTCTGAAGTTGATGAAAAAGCTTGACTCATTTAAGTGGGAAAAAATATGAATGTTGTTTTTGCAGCAGTTTTTAGGGAGGGGACATTTTTTGTCCTGACGGATGATTGAGAACATTTTTTTTAAAGGAACTCTTATTTAATCAGTAAAAGTATTTTTTTTCCTATATTTTCCACATTTAAAAAGAAGTCAAAATGTGACGTGTTTATCATCATATAAAGGATATAACGTCACCACAGCAAACATTTCACAGCTGTGAGAAGCAGAATGGTGTCAATGGTCCTAATGTAGTCAGAGGGTTCATTCAGGCACCGTTTATAAGATATGTAAAACCTTCCTGCACCAGCAAATCAAGACACTGGCAAATCCTCCAAGAGCCTGCGATGATGATATTTGAAAACAAAATAATAAAAAAATAGATTCAGACTGTCAACGTTAGCAGCTATTAACCCATTAGACTAACGAGTAAAGATGTAATGACCGAACTGGCCTTTCAAACACTTTGAGGGATTAACTGGTTTGACTGGATGCTTTCTTTGGGTCTTTAATTGCTCATTTGTAGCTTTCAGTGTGATGGAAACAGACCATCACGAGCTGAATCAAACGAGCGCGGTGGGGGGGGGGGGCCCGCAGCCACGCACCGCCTGATGAATTAACGCGGGATGAAAGAAAACGCCGACATGCTTCACGCAAAGCGCTGACAGACGCGCTGTAAAATGTTGCTGCAGCCTCCAGTTGCGTTTTCGGCTCCAAGCAAAATGATAAAATTCTGCTTTTTCATCCAATTATGTCCGTCAGTGAGCCGGTCGTTTGTGTGTCAGTGGCTCGGACCATTAGGAGGCTCGACCCACGCTGCACTTACAGGGTCTGCCTAGAGGGTCACTGTGAGGGTGTGTGTGTGTGTGTGCCGCCGGCCCGATGTGTTTGGAGGTCAGAGGTCAGAAGCGGGAGGTGATGGAGGAGCGTCTACCTGTTGGCGCTGTAGTCAATCCCACCCACTTGCTTGCTCGCCTGCAGCAAGTCGAGGATGCCGGCAGCGCTGCCGCCCTTCTTCTTGACCTTGGAGTTGCGGCCTTTGACCTCCGGTTTGGCCTCCGTGTCGATGTGCAGAGTCTCCTCGTCGGACGAGTCCACGCTCTGGTTTGGAAAAACCAAACAGAAGTCAAGATCTAAAAACACCAAAACATTTTAGACCTTTGATCCAAGCTGCTTTCTTTCTCCTAAATTCACCCCACTGGAAACACTGTAACCAGGGGTGTCCCGAACCCATATTTATATTGGATATTGATCCAATATCAGCCAAAAAAACGAGTATTGGATTATATCGGCCTGCATCTAAAATCTCTGATATAATCACACGGATACAAGAAGTCCATTCTAGACTTCACTCCAGCACTTCTATGTAGAATAACAGTCCTAAAAGTATGTATGATTCGTGCTGATACAATATCGGACCGATATCGGTATCAGCCAATACTCAGGGCTCTAATATCGGTATCGTAACGGAAGTGAAAAAGTTGTATAGGGTTCACTGTCACATAGAACAGGTCCACACCCTTTAATATTTCTATATTGAAAGAGAACTCCCTTTGATGGGAAGAAACCCGACAACCAAAGCAGAGTTGAGTAGATGTGGTGTCAGCAGATGTAACCTACCTTTGTCACCAAGGGTTGGAACTTTGGCTTCTTGGTCGGCTGGATGGGTTCTCTGATGTCCGATAAAACTGGACACAAACAGACGTCAGAGTTCAGATCTTTGCCTCTTTCCGATGTTTGTCTCGGAACTTCTCCAGTACAAACATCTTCCCGCTCGCTGCTGTCGGATATTTAGCCCGTTATAAGCTAGCATTAGCTTGGTCACCAATGGTAGGTGAATGACGCTCAGCTACAGTGACTGGGAGGAGCATTGGTATCTGACAAGTTGGTGTTTTCTGTTCAGCATTAGGGGGCGGGGCCACCTGCCCGTCGGCCATATTGATTTTTATACGTCTCACTTATGTCGATGGACAATAGATTCTTAGCTGCCAGGATGGAAAGTCTATTGTATTCTATTCTATGAGCTATACACGTTTTTAGCTGATGGCTATTTATATAAGAAGTTAATAGTTTGTAAACATTACACAAACATCATGTCCCTCAACCTAAACTGTTAATCAACACTTACTTGACTTACATACTACATTTAATTAATCAATGTAAGTGATCAGTGAGCAAGGACGTAATAAATAGTAAATCTTGGTATTAACTAAACATTACTTCATGACTTTGTTCCTAATGACTCGCCGGCCATTAGTTGATCGTGATAAAACATTTAGTTAAAACATTGGTAAGTGTTACTGACAGTTCTTGATGAGCTCATTAAGGTGGATTTAAGGGTTTTTTTCCACTAACTTTCCTGTATGGAATCAAGAAACCATTTCTCTCCTCCCTCCTAGTGTTTTCTTTTCTGTCGCCGTGGTTACGGAGGTGTTCACATTGACCCTGGTTACGTGTGGAGGTCGGGTACTTACAGGAGAAGTCTCTCTTCACCGTGTTCTTTTTCCGCCTGATGGGGAACTCGTCAATCTTCAGCTCGCCCTCGTCCGACACGTACTCGTACTCGTCCCTCACCGGCTTGCTCTTGTCCTCTTTGAGGTTTTGTAACGATCCAAAAACACTCGAGTTGCTCTGAGGTTTCAGCATCTTGGAGCTGTGGAGGGAAAACCGCAGGAGTCCTTGAGTTAGCAGTGACGGGCGATCCCCAAAGGCAGCGATGGCGGCCGCTCCGTACGTACCCCAGTGTCTTCTTGTGAGACATGCCGAAGCCCAGTTTGTCTTTGTTGCCCGACAGAGGCGTTCTGTCAAACCGGCACTCCTCCTCCATTTTCAGCAGCGAGTCGGGTTTGCTGTTCTGTGGAGAGTCAATGACGGGGCGCCGTGTTAGACATGTCCAACAGTGAAGACGAAAACCCTGTTTACACCTGGCATGAACGTGTGTCCTCAGTGTCACACTGTGATCCGATCACATATTTATGGAAAAAATGAAATAAATAGAAGAGAAAATGGCCGCCATCCGCGAAGCTGCGCTATCGCCTGCTCTTGTGTTGGTGTTTGGAAGCGGTGGAAGAATCTGCCTCCAACAAGTCCAATGGCGAGCAAAGCAGAGAAGAAAGCTCACGTCTTCCTGCTGTGGTCAGAAACACTAGCGTCCAGAGGAGCATCTGCTCCGACTGCTGGGAGAGGATTGTGATGGAGACCTTCACCAAGAAGACTGCTGGAGGACGGCTTGGTGCAGATCAAAGGTGACTAGCTTAGCGCGCTAACCGCTGCTGTTCACCTTGCTGCTTTGTTTGGAAACCTCCGCACGCCGCCGTGACGTACACCTGCTCTTTCATGTGCTCACACACTTTCCCAGTGCAACCCCGAACACACCCTAGAGCCAGCTGGGAGCGGGGCCTCAGCGGTGGTGCGTGCTGTAGGTGTCTGCATCTCCTTAATATTTGCCACTCATGAGCTTCCATCCAAACCCCGCCAGTCTGCTTTTCCTTAAATTGGGATTTTTCACTGAATAAATGATTAAATATGTCTGTGAAACAAGAGCGTCGCCGCTTCCTGCCAACTCTAACATGCGGTCGATTTCTTTAAAACTGGCCTTGCGCAACGCTGACTAATCAGCACAACGTTCAAGTATTTTGACTTCTAAAATATACTGTACGTCGAGCATCAGTCAGGCCGTCACTCATCTGCTCGGCTCGGTGGCCGCCTGCCACTTTTCTTCATATTAGCAGATTGAACCCAACAGTGGAAACGACTATTGGAAATTAGGCAAAGTAGCTGTCATCAGATGACTGCTGCTGAATAAAATCCAAACACACACACACACACACGCACGCACTTAATTCAATTTGATCAACGCACCTGCAGGGACCAGAAACAAAGGCGGTATTATTAGTATTAATCTGTTAACACTTTAATCTCTGCTCCTCCACCGTGAAGATGAGGCTCGTTAGCAGCTCGGCTGTTTTTTAACCTGATTTATAGTTTGAAATATGAACTGAATATAAATATAATTAAATCATCACAGCCACCACGTTTACATGCACAGTATATTCCTCTATTATAATGTTTGAATTCTCTAAACACCTTATTCCAATCAGCCACCCTCAGGTAAGCTCATTTGCACTACAATGATGACAAAACCCCCCAGAAAAAAACATTATAAAACCGCTGGAATGTGTTTGTTAATGACATGAAGCTTCTTGTCAAACTCGAACCCATCAAAAATGAGTGTATCTTACGTCACAATGTTGCAACACGTCACGATACAGTGGCAACAATATTTTATTATTGTTTAGAAATGATATTTCGCAATGTATTATGATACTTTAAGAGGATATATTGTGATATTTTGTGATGTTTTGTGATACTTTAAGAGGATATATTGCGATATTTTGTGATGTATTGTGATATTTTGAGATGATATATTGTGATATTTTGCGATGTATTGTGATAATTTCAGGCGATTTATTGCGATATTTTGTGGTGTATTGGGATACCTTGAGACCATATATTGCGATATTTTGTGATGCATCGCGATACTGTGATATTTTGCATCACCGTTTTGTGATGTATTGGGATACTTTGATACAATATATTGCGATATTTTGTGATATTTTGAGACGATATATTGTAATTTTTTGATGTGATGTATTGTGATACTTTAAGAGGATACATCAAGATATTTTGTGATACTTCAAGATGATATATTGCGATATTTTGTGATGTATCGTGTTATTCTACATAAGCTAGCCCTTTAGCATCGTGGATTTATGCGCAAGGTTTAAATACGACACAGGAATGAAGCACCGCCGTATGTAAACTGCAGTATTTTTCTCACAGCCCCTAGAGGTTGACTGTGCTACTGCGCGCGCGTAGAGGTGGTGCTGGTGTTTGGACCCCCGGCCCGCAGGGAGGATGTGCTCTCCTCTGCAGTGACCTTGGAGAACATGTGACGGGTCTCCACTCCCATCTGCAAATGTTTGGCCCGATGTGAAGGAGCAGTCGGACGGATCCTTGGAGGGGCTGCGAACATTCCACAGCAGTTTGGCATTGAAGTTTCCATGAAACGTAAAGCCCTCTAATGTCTTCCGTTCAACAAAATTACATTCTACTCCGAGAGAAAACAAAAAAACCCTGCCGTTGTTCAGCTTGAAGGATACAACAAGCCAAAGGGAAAAAAAGGAGGGCATATGTAAATACTTAGATGGAATGCGGCGGAGATGGACGTGGCGTAACTCCATTAAGCAAACTGTGGGAGGGAGGATGTTTGTGGAGGCGCTGATGAGCTGCAGGCCTCCGACGTGCGACTCCACGCTGCTGCACTCGGACACCGTCGTTACTGATGCTGATTGCTGAGAGGTGACGTGAACAAATCACTGAGGGGTGATGATGATGCTGAGGTTTGTGTTTGGGTACAGCTTCACACTGCCGCTCTCTGACTGTCTCTCTGTCTCTGTCTGTCTGACTGTCTCTGTCCGACTGTCTCTGTCCGACTGTCTCTGTCAGTTTGACTGTCTGACTGTCTCTCACCGTCTCTATCTGTGTCTAACTGTTTCTGTCTGTCTCTCTTTCTCTCTGTCTGACTGTCACCCTCTCTCACTGTCTCTCACTGTCTGTCTCTCTCTCCCACTGTCTCTGTCTGACTGTCTCTCACTGTCTCTGCCTGTCTGAGTGTCTCTCAGTGTCTGTCTCTCTGTCGCTGTCTGTCTGTCTCTAACTGTCTGTCTGTGTCTTACTGTCTCTCTCTCTCTCACTGTATCTCTTAGTCTCTCTCTCTCTCACTGTCTCTAACTGTTTCTATGTGATTGTCTGACTGTGTCTTACTGTCTCTGTCTCTCTCTCTCTCACTGTATCTCTTAGTCTCTCTCTCTCACTGTCTCTCGTGTGATTTTTCTCCTGGTTAAATAAAAGTTAAATAAAAAAATGAAAATCTCTCTCCTACACTTTGAGTTTGTTTGACTTCTCTGACAGAATCTCCACACTCGTGTCTTTGGTTCCACCGCGGCTGAGATGATCTCACCTTATACTTCCACTTTGCTTCGGTCTTGTTTTTATTCTGCTCTCTGATTTCAAACTTCTCCACATTGTTCTGCTTTGATGTTTCCTTCTCTGACAAACTCAGGATATTCTTCACACTCTGAAGAAAATACATTTACAAGATAGAAGATAAGCTAAATCAAATCATGCTGCAACATTGGCCACATGCGACAGACGGGCGGTTGGATAATAATACTACTATAATACTAGTACTGCATACTACTACTACTAATGTTAAGAATAATAATAACAATAATAATAATAAAGCGGATTTATTTGTGTTATTATTAGCTGTTTTAGTCATCATGCATGCACACGTCCATGCTGTGGGAGGCTGGTGTGTGTGTTGGTGTATGTGTGGGTGTGTGTGTGCGTGTGTGCGTGCGTGCGTGCGTGCGTGCGTGCGTGCGTGCGTGCGTGCCTGCGAGTGT
>CAESWR010001022.1:244417-254417 GCA_903171835.1 Mullus surmuletus
GCCACCCCCCTCCTTCGCCGCCGCCTTTATACATCACGAGATAAGAGAGAGCACCACGTCCGTCAATGCTTATGCGATAAAACACAAATAAACTTCATCAGGACTCGGTGGCGGTCGAGGGTGTTTGGACCTGACTCGGTGTGTCGCCATGGCAACCGAGGACGTGCTGCTGCGAACCACCGGCTCTCCATCCACCTGCTCTCACACACACACAAAGGATTTCCCTCTTCAACAAAACTCTTTAGAAATCGCGTCATTATGTTTTCAGACACTTCAAACGTGGAGCCGCCGTCATGGACGAGTCGCTTCAGGATCAGCTTTATTGGCAAACTTTGAGTGGACAAACACGCTTCGACTTGGCCTGCACGCACAACACCACATCAAAGTGTTGACACTGCTAACTGCGGCGCTGCATAAATGCTAAATGCTAGCCTGCTAATTGCAGCACTGCACAATGCTAACTGCTAGCCTGCTAGCTGTGTCACTACACGATGCTAACTGCTACCCTGCTAGCTGCAGCGTTGCACAATGCGTCAAATATGTAAACATAGAGTCCGGTTTGATTTTCTGCGCAGTGGGACCAGCTGACTCCATGCTTGGCTAACGTTAGCTTTAGCTAATTTCTGCCACGCTCAGTGACGGCCGAGAGAATCTGGACAGTCTACAAAGCCTGACGCGCACACACACACACACACACACACACACACACACACACACACACACACACACACACACACACACACACACACACACACACGCGTAGCATTATACAGGATGACCCTCTTAGTTCACACACCACAGGAACAAAGAGGCTGTGACTGACGGCCGTTTCCCCGAGCTGGACGGCAGCGCCGCCGACACATGGCGTGTTTGTTCTCTGCTTATTTGTTACTGTCAGAGGCGGGACTGCAAACGTGGAGCGCTGAGAGTTTGGACGCTCGCAGCTCGTTAATCAGAGCCAGGATCAAAATAAGACACGGCGCGACGTTTCAGCTCCACGTGGGAAGCGTGCGTGCAGCCGCCGCCGCTGCCGTCCATCAGAGGTGGGAGGATGCAAATGAGGCCGTGAAATAAATCGCAGCCATAAACAAATCTGGGCTGATAATCTGTGCACATGTGAGATTGTGGGGAGAGGTGAGCACCTTTGCACTTTTGCTCCGCGGCGGCCGGGGGGCCAAAGCCGCCGCTGCAGTCGCCACTTTAGCTGCCACTTTAGCCGCTGCTGCTTTCGACGCCGCCGCCACTATAGACACAGCTTTAACTGCCACCGCTGCTGCTGCTATAGACGCCACCGCCAATATAGACGCCGCTTAGCTACCACTGCCGCTATAGACACTGATTTAGACACTGCTGCCGCTTTAGACGTCGCAGCTATAGTTTCCGCTTTAGACGCCGCGAGCCGCGGCGCTTTAGCCGCCGCTGCTTTAGCCGCCGCTGCTTTAGCCGCCGCTGCTTTAGCCGCCACTGCAGCTATAGACGCCGCTTTAGCTGCCACCACCGCCACTATAGATGCTGCTGCTTTAGCCGCCGCTGCTTTAGCAGCCGCTATAGACGCTGTTATATATAGCCGCCGCCGCTATAGACGCCGCTGCTATAAACGTCGCCGCAGCCACAGCCGCCGCTGCTATAGATGCCGCCACTATACATGATGTTGCTATAGACGCCACCGCCACTATAGACGCCGCTTTAGCCACCGCTGCCGCTATAAACACCCATTTAGCCACCAACGCTACAGACGCCGCCACTTCAGACGTGGCTTTAGCTGCCGCCGCTACACATTCCGCTTTAGACGGCGCTCACATCAGCTGTTACACAAGCGGAGGCCACGACTCCGATGGAAACATGCACACATGGAATGCGGCCGGCGAAGGTAGCTTCACGCCGCCGCGTTAATCCGAGCATAAACAATCCGTGTGTGACAAAGAAATCAGGACTTGTTGCTCAGAGTTGTTTACCTGCCCGCTAATTCAGAGGCGCGTTTGATTGACAGGCAGCTCGATGCCTCACACCCAAATGTTCATATGCCCCGAGGACTGAAACATTAACTGACGAATGACCCTGTTTTTTTTCTCTTCTCCTGCATCTGTGAGTGACGGTGGAATCGCCGGCTGCGTTGTTGCATAATGGAACAAGTCCCAACAGCCAGGAATCTCCCCGCTCTCTAAACTAATCTCCCCTGACAACCGCGCGCCTTATTAAAGCAAACAGGTTCCTCTGTAATGGATTAGTTACTAGCCAGTCATTGGGAATTGACAGGTTGTTATTAACAGCTGTTTGTTTGCAATGATGAGCGCACACACACACACACACGCACACACAGTCTCCACTGACAGACGCTCCCGTAAAACACTGACCCTCAAATTTATAAAACCCTCGTGTCGTAGTAAACTTGTCGTAGAAGTAGCAGTAACAGCAGTAGAAGTAGTTGCAGTGGTGGTGGACGAGGAGGAAATTCAGTGCAGATACAAAAAACTAAAGAGCATGAAATTATACTTTTGAAAAATCATTGTTTATGTATTGTATCTATTTGTAGTATTTTTTTAAATAATAAATACTAATAAAAGTGAAGCCATGGATGAATTTCCACCCACTGACGCCCTGCAGTCGACTGCAAGACGAGGTCTGAGAGTCTGAGAGTTTCACAAAGCTACTGTAGCTACTGAATCTCCGCAAAGTAACCTAGCGAAAATAGAGCAAATAATCACTCGCACACACACACACACACACACACACACACACGTCGACTGCCTCATGGAGACGGAGCTCCAGCTGAGGAGGGACGGTGAGGAGACTCGTCCTCAGACACCGGCTCGGAAATCAATGCGGCTCTGGCTTTAATGACCTGCAGCTCGCACGTGTCTGCAGCAGGAAATACAATTTGCTTTGCACATTTCTGGAGCGCAACAAAAACTGCCGACATCCATCACACACACACACACACACACACACACACACACACACACAAGAAACACTCATATTTTCAGACACGTTAGCATGTAGGGGTGGGAGTTACAGCTGTGCACTTTAGAGTAACTAACACACAGGTAGAGGCGGCACACACACACACACACACACACACACACACACACACACAGAGGAGAAACATTCATACTTATAGATCTTAGCTTGTAGGGGTCCGAGTTACAACTGTGCATTTTACAGTAAGTAATACATACACACACACACACACACACACACACACACACACAAACAAACACACACACACTGACAACATACATCAGCACTCACATTATGAGACGTTACCATGTAGGGACGGAACTTACTGATGTATCTGCGCATTTTACAGTAAAACACACACGCACACGCGCACACACACACACACACACACACCCAGAGCAGCCGTGTGTTATGATCTTCCAAAGGTCGGCCATCGCGTGCCGGCGAGCGAGCAGGGGAGGTTTCTTGGATGCTGAACATGTGATCCAACCTGTTTCTGTTGTAACGAGGTGACAGTTGGATTGTTATCAGGCAGCCAAACAAAGGCGGGATTTAGACGAGCTCACACCTCGGTGGGCCGCGGCCCGACCTCGCAGCGGCCCGACGCAGCGGCCCGACCTCGCAGCGGCCCGCTGCGCCAAACTATCCACGCACAGACACAGCACACACACACACTCACACGCACACACACTGCCAACATAAACATCAGCCCTTCATGTGTTAGTTGGTGCTAACATTAACATCACAAACACGGCTGCTGCTTCCCCGACGTGACCGCGACCTTCAGGATTAACCCTCAAAAAACGTTCTCAATCGTCCCTCAGGACAAAAACGTCCACTCCCTAAAAACTAGTGTAAAAATAACATCAATATTTTGTTCCACATTAAATGAGTCAGTCTTTCTAATCAACTTCAGCCTGAAACATATATGTATCAAACATTCATTATTTGGGTGGATTTTAACCCTCTAAACACCAGTTAGTTAATGTAACTCCACCGTATTTTAATGGAAGAAATTACAAAAACTCCAGTCATTTCCATCCAATGCAATTCAAAGAGGATTTAATGATTATTATTATTAGAGCCTGCAGTGACAGATTTTCATAGCAAACTCTCTTATTAGTTCGTAGTTAGTTGTAGTTTAAGAAGGCACACCAGAATTTCATATTTTAAAGACAATGAATATCCTTTAGAAAAATGTAGCTGTATTCATCAAACACGGCCAAAACGGCTTGAAATTAAACAAAAATCATCCCCAGGAACTCCTAAGGGTTAAAGTTCAGAGGTCGGAGACGGGAGCCGATCCAGGTTGCGGCTAAAACCTGAGACCAGCCAATCGTCAATTGAGGGTGTGAGCAGAGTTTGGTGCTGCGATTGACGATCAGAGCGCCGCCCCCCGTCCCGGGTCCTGCGGCGGCGCGCCGGGCCGAGGGGCTGTGTGGTCCTCCGGCCTCCTGCTATGAGTTTGTTTACAGAAGTGGGAGCAGTGAGCTGCCGAGGCCCGAGGCCAGCATTCCAAGCCGCTGCCTCACACAGGCGTGCACGGGCAGCCGCGCCGCGCCGCTGCCTCACAACAATGTCTGCAGAGCCGCTGCCGCCGCCGAGCAAAGCCGAGCAAAGCCGAGAGCCTGGGGGCGGAGCCAGTCAGCATAGCAATACAGACGGCCACTGGAAAACATATCAATATACACAAATATCGAGGACGTTCTGAACCCAATCACACACTTCCTGTTGCATCAAATATGTAAACACGCAGCCCGGGGTCAGACCGCTGCGGCCCCCTGGGACGAGGCGACGTGCAGTTTAGCTAATCTTAGCATTAGCATCAGACAGACAGACAGACAGGTTCAGGCAGACAGACAGGTGAGGCCCAAGCCGTTAAACACACATTTGAATGCTGAGGAGAGATGTCTGCCGCTGATAGCAGTCAGCTGATCACCTGCAGCAGCAGATCGTGTGTGACCTGCTGACTTCACCCACCAGCAGCCCCTCAAACAGCTGATTCTCAAACAGCGCCATCCCGGCGGCCGAGCGGCGGCAGCCGCGGACCGCCGGGCTTTGCGGGAAGGACTGCAGAGGGCTTTGGAGGTGGCAGCCGTGGCAACAAAGCGGTGATGAAACAGAAGGTGGTTATTATTAAAAGTGAAAGAATGCAGGTTGTATTGAAAGGCCGCGTCGCCTCCCTCACAAATCACCGCGCTCCGCTTTCACAGGCTGATAACGGCGCCGTGTCTTTGTCTTGATAAGGACGCCCAGCTTTTGTCTGCGCGACACTTATCGCTGCAGGTGTTACACGTGTTGACACGCCGCCGCTCACACCTGAGCAGCTAATGGAGCCGTTATCGGCCTCAAACACCGACGCGCAAGGAGGCCACGCCGCCATTGTTCCCGCTCTCCGCTCGCCCCCTCTGGGCTCTGCGCCCCCCGATCAGAGGCGGGTCGAGCCGGTCCCGACCAAAGTACCGGAGCCTTCGATCTTTGGAACGTCTCCCCCGGGGCGGCGGGACACGGCTGCCACCGCCAATCAGCGGCCGCCATAAAGCTGTCAGCGCCATCAGGTTAATGTGGGTGCTGAGTCACTGTGTGCAGACACGCCCCCCGCCACTGACCTGCCAACACACACACCACAACACACACCACGGCTCACCCATACACACCAACACACACCAACACACATCACAACACACTAACACACACCATGGCTCACCCATACACACCAACACACACAAGGACAGTGTGTGATGATGAACTGAACACTATAGAGCAGCCGTTCCCAACGTTTTGGTGTTGGAGCCCAGTAAGATTTAGCACTGGCCTCCCAGTGACCATAAGAACTTCTTGTTATACAACCACGGAGTGAGGGGCCCTTATGCTTTTATTTTGGATTTTGGATCAGACACACACACACACACACACACACACACACACACACACACACACACACACACACACACACACACACACACACACACACACACACACACACACACACACACACACACACACACACACACACACACAGAGACAGTATGCATTTTCCCCGCCGGCAGCCGCACCTCTTTCCTCCATCACAGTGAGGTCGCCGATGATGACATCACTTCCTGTGAGGTTCAGACACCTGCTGATGCTGTGGTACTCCATTAAGGCACCATGTCATTCAGAATCACTTGAATATAGAATATATATATACATGTAGAATACAGAATCATCAGACCCTCAATTATAGAATACAGAATGTTATAGGAACAAAGTCACAATCGCATGTTACTGAGATAAGGCGCTACGATGAAATTAAATCAAATGAAATCGATAAAATCAAATCTGTGTTTTTTGTGTATTTTGTGTATGTAAATGGCCCAGAGTTCCCCAACAAAGCACGCTGAGCTCTGGAGGAAGTGAGCGGCGTCACATCAGCGTTGGCCGAGACTGCCAGTGGGCGGAGCCGCTTTCACATTGTATGGGATGAATGGGAACCCCGAGGCTACGCCCACATCCTGCAGCCACACCCCCCAGCAACCGCACGCGGCTGATGCGGCGGCGGCGCACTCAGCACTGTAACACACACCAGCTGACCCCCAGGCGAGGGGGCACGGGGTCTTCACACACCAACCAGGACAATAAAAATAAGACCACAAAGCTTTGAGACAAGTAAAATTAAGTGAACAAATATATTATATACATATATATATATATATGTATGTATGTGTATATAATATATTTTTTTAAGTAAAAAAATAAAAAATTGATAAATTAAAATATATATGAAAAAAAAATACAAAATAATAATAATAGTACAATAATAAATACTACGACGGAGTATTAGGGCCACATTTAAGGTCGACATCATTCATTATTTGATGCTGGAAACTGAAGCCCCCAGTTAGAATGTGCACGGAGCTTCACGGCTCGGCATGTTAAGGCTGCATCTCCCGCTTTCATTGAGTCGCATCATTTTCCGTTCCGGAGAAAAGAGATAAAGAGTAACGTTAGCCAGACAGCATTAACCCGACTTTTTTATCATGAAATTATGACTTTATTCTCATAAATTACGACATTATTCTCGTAAATTACGACTTTATTCTCATAAATTACGACTTTATTCTCGAAGTTTGTGACTTTTTTTTTTTCTTAAATGTGGCCCTAATACTCCGTCGTAAAATACAAATTAATTAAATAAATAAAAAAATGAATGATGGAAAAACGATCCGATGGAAAGAAATGATCCGAAAACCAAAATCACTTATGGGAATGTTCAAGATTAATCTGAATGTAATTGAAATTGACACAATCCTTGGGGACCCTCTGAAGGGGCCTTCGTGGCCTTATATTCTTCTGAAAGCAACGTGAGGCGGACAAAGATGGCCGCCTCTCCTGGGACGCCACCCTGGTTTGCGTGAGCCAGCATGTGGGTGATCCCTTGTTTGTTGTTTTTTATGTAACAAGATGATTTGTATAACGCAGTGACACCACACACACACACACACACACACACACACACACACACACACACACACACACACACACACACACACACACACACAGTGAACAATGAGACACATAACACTTCTGAGCCCCGAGCATCCCGCTTGTGTAACACTCCATTTCCCAGAGGCCTCTTTGTTTGTCTGCCGCTCACATTGTGTAACTGACACATGTCCTCCACCTGTCTCTCTCTCTCTCTCACACACACACACACACACACACACACACACACACACACACACACACACACACACACTCTGATGATGACATCATTTCCTGCGAGGCTCAGACACCTGCTGATGGCATCGTGGAGCTCGAGCTCGTCTTCTAAAGAGACAAAGTGCCAACAAACAGTAGCGGCTTCGCAACATCAGCATCATTACATGTTGATTTTATGGTGTGTGTGTGTGTGTGTGTGTGTGTGTGTGTGATACAGATTCAGAGTTTTACTCCTGCATTCTAGCTTCAGATTTCTCCTGTTTGGAACGTTAAACCCTGTCTTCCCTGCAGCAGGTAGCAGGGCGGCACAGTAACTAGGAGGGGGCGGGGCTTCCAGCAGGGGGGCGTGGCCACTCGGGGGGTCACTTTCTATAGAAATCTATGAAAGACGATCCTCCATCTAACCGCTCAGGAAGCTGTTGCATCATAAGTTTCTGGTCCGGGATGCTTCCTGTGATGCTGTGAGCGGAGCTACCTCATGACTGACACCTAAACATGACTTTAGCCCCTCCCACTTTTAAACAAACAGTCATCACTTTTTTGCTTCACAGTTCATCTGGCAGAAAAGGTGTCTTTTAATTTTATGGAGGTTTCTGCTCAGCTTCTGGTAATCGATGTCGTGAAAAAAACACGCGGGATTCCGTAACACTGGCGTCGTCTCCATGACCTCAGTGACCTCTGACTGTGCGGCAAGGCCCCCCGGGGGTTAAGGGTGAACTGACTGAACTAGCTAGCGGCGCGAAAGGCGGGGACGCTGCGTTCCTCTGCCTCTGTGTCTGTCAGTCTGCGCTTTTTCACACTCCAGATGCCCTCACACTCACACACACAACACAACATGACGCAACACAAACTAACATGATCCTGCAAGAGTGACAGGGCAGACAAAGGCTGCAGGCGACGCCCACCTGACGTGATGAGCATCAGCAGCCATCAGAGGGTCTCAGCTAGCATCGCCAACTTATTTGATATCTCACTCTATACACACACTTACACACACTTACCCACACTTACACCCACACACACACTTAAACACCTGCTAGTTTTGGGGGTTTGCATGACGCGCTGCTCTTTGTGTCAGCTGATAATGCCTTTCAAAGCGCAAGCGGCGGCGCGGCGAGAAATGCGCCCCGCTGTAGATTAGCCGGCGTTACAGCGACCCCGGCGGGTAATCCTCATGCGCACGCCGCCACCGGCGCCGCCGTGGAACGGCGCGCTCCCAAGCCAGCGGCTGTAGGGATTAAAAGGCGGGGAGTTATCGGCGTGTGCGGAGCGCCGACACAAAGCCGGCGCCATTACCATAGAGAGCGGCGCGGCGCAGAGCGGCGCTCCTTTGTCAGCCGCCGCTTCTGCATAAACAGGAGCGAGCGGGGTGACGGCGAGCGCAACTCACATTTCAATGACAATGACGGCAAAGTTGCTCTTTGTGGCGGCTGCCGTCAAGTCGGGAAAACACTCTTTCATATTTACAAGCTGATTGGCTCCAATTTCCCCACGAGGATCACAGAAGTTTGATCCTGCCTCCTAATGAGCCGTGCGTCCTCGCGCTGCGACAACAGCAACAACCCTTTGCTGAATGTTGGCGGCTGCTTGTTGATGTTGCAGCATCTTCGACGATCCAAATCGTGTTTTAAAGCTGGTAAATCCTCGTCCGTTTGTGTTTATCTGCCCGCCGGCGAACACTGACGGAGGAGTCGAGTGAATTTAAATGGGTCAGTTTGCCCTAAATCTGCACTTCTCAAACTCTGGTTCATGGTAATTAACCCTTAAGAGTTCCTTAAAAAACGTTCTCAATTGTCCCTCAGGACCAAAACCGTCCCCTTGAGTTGTTTTGATTTAATTGAAAATCCACTTCCTGGTCTGACCATGTGATCGTCCCCATCGTTAACTTACGAAGAGGAGCTGATCTGTGTGTGTGTGTGTGTGTGTGTGTGTGTGTGTGTGTCTGATGATTCTATATACAAGTGATTTTGAATGACATGATCCATTCATGTCGTTTTTAGAAAGTAGTTGCCTTGGAAACAAGCTAACTGTTGTTTTTTTTGTCGCCCTGGTCAATGATTTTCTACAGCCAAGAACACACGGAACGTTTTTTTTGTTTATTCTGAAAAGTAACTGGATGTTTTAGTTTGTAGCTGCATCAACTGGGCTCTGGGAAACCAGTGCCAACTCTTACTGGGTCTCAGCACCAAAAACCAGGCTGCCCTCAGTGACTAATACGTTCCCTCCTCAGAGACCTTCCAGCCAGCCGCCCTCCTTCCCGCCTGCCTGCCGACTGTTTACGCCTCGACTGTGTCGCTCTGCAGCCGAGCCGGAATCCCATCGTCGCGCTTCGAGAGCAGCG
>CAESWR010001023.1:13586-23619 GCA_903171835.1 Mullus surmuletus
GAAGGTAAGTCATATATTTAGACTATTAAGCAATTGTGTTACTGAATTATACTGAATGCGTTTAATTACCTTTACACTGATTTCAGTTCTATCCTGTGTATTACATCTGTTTGTAATGTGAGTCTTCTGACATTATTGATCCCTTCCTTTGAGTAAAATTCCCTTCCCTTCCTTCTCCTCCGCTCAAGGTCATCACCTTTTACGAGCCTTTGAAGCCCTTCGTCGCCATCGTGGCCGAAGTGATCATCCTGGTTGTTGCAATTCTGCTCTACGAGAGGAGTCAGTCCAAAAGGAACACAGCAGGTAGTCAGAGAAAAAAACAAACATCAACTCATAACTCTTTGTCACTGTTCTGTGTATTCAACAATGCTGCTCTGTCCATGAATGCGTTTTTCCTCAGCTACAGAAAATGTGACCAACGCAGACCAAACAAACACCCTGTGAGTATTGTGAGTTGATGTTACGTGACAGAATGTTGCGTGTCTGCACTTTATCATCACACACCTTTGTCTCCATCAGCACGCAGGGGGACGAGAAAAGCCCGGAGGAAAGCTCTTCCATGAGACAGCGCAAAGTCTGAAGACCTTCATGGCTGCAACATGTTTATCTTACTTTCAAATTAGAACAGCGGAGCTTAAAAGCAATACGTGAAATCTATCAAATGGATTATTTTGGGAATATGGTATATAATCAAAATATTTTTCACCAGACTGTGCAATTACCACAACATCACTCACAAATTTGATATATTTTGGACTGTTGTGTAAAGACTTATTTTGGAATTAACAGAGGTGTCTTAAGTAATTTTGAAATGAAGTCTTCGCTTCTCTTTAAACCTTGAACCGTGAATCGTCTCACTTCCTGTGGAAAACACTCCTTGTCACCTTGGGCTCTCGTTTCTGTCGCTTCTGGTTTGCAGAAGTAACCTTTCTTCCTGTGTGGCGACAACGGAAACCTCAGCTCAAACATGCTTTGGTTACTGACGCATTACAGTTTGTGAGCAGTGCCTTACACTCTTCAGAAGCAATCAACAAGACATTTAGTTGGGGTTTTTTCCGCCACTCCTTGGTGTGCAATAACAAGCTGTCTACATACTGTGTAACTGCATGGATGTCAAGACATGTCACCGTCAATGTATTTTCCATCTTGGTGTGAAGCTCTGTGTGTCTTTGTCAACCTGCGGTTTTGGTGAAAGGATATAACAGTGACAATGAAACCAAGCGGATTGAAGACGACAAATCTTTATCAGTGTGTTTGCTTCCAAGCCTGCACTAATGTACCAGTATGTGTCTTGTCAATAAAAATAAACAATAACACACAAATACCGCATCGTTGTTTGGATAACCATTGCTTTATCTCGGCATAAATACAATTTGGACAACAATAATCAGGAATCTGGATTTACATTTCTTACAATCAGAAACTGTTTCTCTGTGTCTGCTTTGTCCTTTTCTTGCACATTTGGGAAAACGAGGCTCAAGCAAATCCTGAGACATTTTTCCAAACACAGACATGACGTGGACTGTAAGACCCCGTCAGAGCCAGAGAGGTGTTGGAGCCCTACGGCTGATTAACGAGGAATCGGACCAGAAGCTTGATGACGTCGTCGTTCAGACCCACCACTTGCGCGTCCTCCACGCTCTCGTAGAGGCGCATGCTCTCCGTGCCCCACAGGAGGTTTTTCCTGGGGTTGTCGGCGTCCGTCTCCACGGACAGAGCCAGTGTGTTGAGCTGGTAGCAGAAGAATGAGAAGTACTGGCCATCTGTGATCACAGCCTGGGACGCAAATGGCCTGGTGAGGTCCTCGTGGTTCCAGAAGCCTGAAAGAAAGAGAGACAGAATGTCTTTTTTAAAAAATGTGAAAATACTCTGCTGTGCAAAAAAGCCAGAAAAGCTACTCAAAGGGAAAAACAATCATTTTCTTCTTCACTTCTTCGTCATTAGCCGGTGATTAAAGCTCACCCTGGTAAGAGGCCTGAGCTCCCGTCCAGGCAAAGAGGCTGGCGAGGCCGTTGGCTCTGAGGAAGACCTCCACCTGGTCGGACTGTTTCTGTCGAATTAACCGGTCTCTGTGGAAGCGGTCGGGCACCAGGTGGAACTGGGTGTGACCGTAGCATGCTGGGTCAGGTAGCTTCGAACCTAGAGAGGGCAGAGTTGATGTAAGTACCGAAGGAGGGCTGTGCTCAGTGTTAGAGCAGCTTGTTACAGTCCGTCTGAAACTGTGCCCCTAGTGACAGTAAGCGGTAGAGAAGTTACCTACAAACACGCTAAGGTCACACACCTGTGAAGATGTGGTTGTCATACTGTCTTCTGAACAGAGGCATCACGTTGGGGGGGAGCGTGATCTCAGGAACTTCGGCCGTATAGGAAGTCTCCATCGGGGTAAACTAGGATGAGTAGGGATCGAAAAATAAAGGACTTGCACAAACGACAACAGATATATCGATATTTCTGTCTGTTGACCTATTATATAATAATTATGATGTGCTTTCTACCTGTGGCAGCTGCTGAGTTATCCTGAGCTGAGTGTGGGGGTTGTCGTCAATCTGGAACCTAGTCGGCTCTTGATGGCCGCTCCTGTGGCCCCTTGGGATGTTCCTCTGGCCTCGCCTCCAATAGAAGTGCACCTTGGGATTCCGATCTGATGGAACACAAATCAGATGACTTGCAGAGGTCCGATGACGTGTTTGTCACATGCTGACAGTGATCATGATGCAAGAGTCTACATACAATCTATGCTGAAATAAAACAGAAGTAAAGCAAATCCTCTCATTTGCTTTGGAGGCTCTGATTTATAGGACATGTGTTAAACAACTGTTTAAAAAAATCCAAATTAATCTGACATCTAACTCTCTTGTGCGATAATACACGTTTAGCCTTTTTGTGCAATATACACTCATGTAAAAAAGCTGCTAAATGCGCATTCTCTTTTTTTTACTGATTCTATTCATTTATTTGACAGCATCCATTGCACTTGTACACAGAAATTTTAAATAGTAGATTTTGTTTACATTGTTTTCCACAATTTTCGCTATACTTTGTATAACGTCAACAAAGATCCTGATTCTGATGATACCCAATTGGTTGATTTTCTGCTAATAAAGTCCATGTCGCCTCTCAAAGCAGAGATCCCTATTCCAGATGCACTGTGGTGTTTTGACTGGCACAGACCTCACAGTCAACACAGCTGATCGATAATCGATGAGTATCCATACCCAGACTGGAGGTGAGGAGCAGCGGGTTGTATTTGGACAGGCTGTGGGTGAGTTGGGTCACCAGGTTCCTCACGAACGGCCCCACGGTCTGCTCCTGCTTCCTGTACACGAACACTCGGGGCTTCTTGTGGTAAAGGCGCTCGTGCAGAATGACACGCGTGACCAGGGAGCGGATGTCCGCGAGCGCCTCATCCTCGAGCCCCGCCGCCGGGGGGCTCTGCTCCCCACCAGCCTGCTCCCCACCAACCTGCTCCCCGCCCTGGTTGAACCTGTCGGGCAGGCCGGGGATGTAGGCGGTCTTGGTGAAATGCTGGTACCATCTGTCCGCGTTGCGTGCGAAGGTCTGCGGGTAAACCACGAACTTCTCCCGCTGGACGCGAGCGATGAGCCGGAGCTTCTCCTCCACGGGGGCCGCCTTGATCCTCTCCACCTGCTCCTGGATGCGACGCAGCCGCGCAGACTTGCTCTTGGCCGTGAGCGAGGGCAGGACGGGGGGGTACACGGCCTCCTTCACCCCGGCCTCGGCGTGGAGCCGCCGCTGGCTCCTGAGCGCAGGCAGAGTCCGGGGGAGACACAAGGGTAGCCGCACGCAGGCCGCCATCTTTGCCCTGTGACGTCCTCTACTTCTTCTTCGTCCGCTTAATCGGGACACAGCAAACAGGCGGCTCCGCGAACACCGCCCCCTACTGGGGAGAAACGTTATTGAAGCGATTATTTCACAAAAAGTATCGCTTATTCGGGGAAAAAAAGAGCATATTACATTTCGCCATGATGCTACAATTGTAAGTTACATGTAATAGTGTTTTTTTTCGTCTGCAGTCCACTGCAAGAACACCAAAAACCATTTGTTATCGGAACAACGTTCAATAAAGGTTATACAAACAATATTGCGCTGTTAGAAATGCTACGTTCGCGTTTGCAAGGCTATCGTACAATTAATTAAGTATTTCATGCGTATTTTGTATTTTTTCAAGTATTTTCAGTGTCACAATTTAGAAATCCCTTTTTTTTTTAATGCTGAGTGTTTAAATAATATTGTTTCTCGTTAGTTTTGTTTAGAGTAGCTTCTTTTAGACGACAGTGGCAACGTAGCAGTTGAAGTGTCCGGGGGACCGTGAAGGCAACACCGCAGTTCTCGTTCGCCCTCAACGAGACTTGTCAGCTCCAACGAGACTTGTCAGCTCCAAAGACTGGAGGTCAAAACACAAAGTAAGACTTGGGAAAAGGTGCTCTAAGCGGCGCACTGGCCATGATTCTGCGTCACATTTTACGGGCACAGTTCGTGGGAACGACGGCGGCGAACATCAACCGTTTGCAGCTTGTTATCCGAGCAGAGGTAGCTGATTCAAACCCACACAGTATGTTCCTGCTCAGCATGTTCCTCTCTACCAACATGTTGACATCCGTGTGCTAGTGGGTTTAACACCAATCTCCATGTTCCAGAGACCTCTGTGCTCCAGAAGTGACGAGGTCCGGCTGGCAGAAGAGGCCAGCAAGAAGTATGGCTCCCCAGCTCCAACCATCTTCTCCAAAATCATCGACAGAAGCATCCCTGCCGATGTTATCTATGAAGATGAGAAGGTAAACATGAGCTTATGGCACTGGCTCTGCTCCACGTGGTCCCCCACATATACTGTCACATGACACGTGCTGAGTTAAAGGGATTGTGCAAGTTCATTCATGTTTATGTGTCTGTCAGTGTTTGGCTTTCAGGGATGTCAGTCCGCAGGCCCCCGTTCACTTCCTGGTGATTCCAAAAGTCCCCATTCCCAGAATAAGTCAGGCCAAAGACGATGATGCCCGGGTAGGTTTTGTCCACCCGCTGATTGGACTGTGGAGACACACACATACACACACACACACACACTGCATTCAACCAAATCAGTGTCAGGGATTTAAAGAGTCAATAAAATGTGGCAACGACCTCTCATTGCATTTGTTTGGATGGTGAAAAGAAAAACATTGCGGCTATAAAGCAGAGGTTGTGCAATGTTAGGACATATAAGCCAAAAACCACAACCATAAAACCTGTGTTTAATGGGGATATTTAAAGTCAAATTTACTGTGGCTGATTATACTACATGGCATATAACGTTTTAGTTATTATGGCTTTACAACACAACAGACGAATTCCGATATTCAGCACATTATCACAGGTGAAATTCAGTGTTTTTTTCATTCGTCCTGTAGTCCTGCGATGTTCATCAGTGTATATCGAAAATAAATTGTTTCCTCAATTGTTTTGAATAAATTTTTTCCCCTCCACATCAGCTCCTCGGACACTTGCTGGTCGTCGCCAAAAATGTTGCGAAGCAGGAATCTCTGAGCGAAGGATACCGAGTGGGTAAGTTTACGAGGCAGGAAGGATGATTTTATGATGATAAAGACTTTGTCCATCTGTTCTTAGTGTGTTTACACCCTCTGCAGTCATCAACGATGGGAAGCACGGTGCTCAGTCTGTTTACCACCTTCACATCCACGTCTTGGGAGGCAGACAGCTGCTGTGGCCACCAGGATAATGCTTTTATTGATGTGTCTGCATGACCTATTTCCATGTTTGCCTGAGCGAGAAACAACACACGGGGGTTGTGATTTACCCAAATTTGATTTCTCTCAGCTGATCTCCTGTACAGAACTTTGATGCAGAGTTGAACACATGTAAATATTTTCATTAAAACTGATGTAATAAAGTGAATGTAAAAATCGAAATAAGAGTTTATATGCAATATTGATGCAAATTAGAAAACGGTATTTCTATGATGAAAATGTCAACCTCATGTCTCCTCTGACATTGTTGGGCAGTGAACACTACTTCATAAGGACAGTGTGATGATGAGGAAAATTGTGTGGGATGGGACTGAACTGGTTCATCCAAAATGTCAACATTCATGTAAGCATTGTGTGGCCGGTAAGTTTTGATAATTAAAAAACAATTCCATTGCAACTTCAAATCAAGTGTAAAATGTGTAAAAAAAAAAACTTGCAAGAGCACACGTTCAAAGTATTTATATGATAATGTACAGTTAGTAAGAAAATAAGAGCGCCAGATTGATTTCATCTTGATCATTTAAACTATAATTTAGAAATTATTATAATAACAAAAAAAATTATAACAAAATTATTGATATTCTACAAAGCTGCAGATCAGGAAGTAAAGCTGGACCTTTTCACCCCTTTTCAAATATTTATATTGGCATATATGTACATTTTTTCCTGTACAGACAGGCTCCTGATCACGTCTGCGTTGTATCCCCTCACTAATCATTCACAGCCCCCACGGTTGTGCCCTGCGCGTGGGTCCGTCCCGGGGGGCAGATGTGGTGTGACTGGGTGGTATGATTCAATAACCTTGGTGCCCAGGACTAAGGTTACTCTGTGTCACTGGAGGCTTTACGCTCAACTTTGCCCTATATTTACTCAAAAGAAATGTTCACTGCCTCGTTACACCCCTCACACGCACACACACAGCTGTGAGATGTGTGTAGCTCAGCAGGAAGGAGGATTGCATTGACATTTTGTGGAAGGTTGGACTGTTACAACTGTATTTATCCAGTAAACAAGTTCAGGGGCAGGAAAGCTTTAATGACTTTTGTTGTGTTTTTTCAATGGGTAATCAAGCAGACAAAGAGAAGAATTACATAATTTCCCAGGAGTTGAATAATTTCGTTTATGGGTCAAAGTCTCCTTTTTCACTCATAAAGCCAAGAAAACTAATCTATTTTTATCAGCATATCCTGGACAGGCCTTGTCTTGTATGACTGATAATGAATCTCAACTTATGTCCTATTGTGATTTTTTTTTTTTTTTAAATCACCCTGAAACAAACGAATAGTTTTTGTTGATCAAGTTGTTGGTTGGTTGATAATATTGTTAAATAAGATATCTAGCAGTGTAAGGGCTCCATTTGTCACGTCCGGTTATTTCCTGGATCTTTATAACTGGACAGCAGGTGATGATTGTGCAAACCTCCGCCGACCTGGAGGAGGTGCGAGTGGAGGTGTGGAGTGCGGGGGGGGGGGGGTCCAGTGTCGGAGGTAGGGTATGACCTGGCATACCCTTAGGCAAGTCTCCTATAGGCTGATATCCTCCCTGAGGGAGTAACACTCAAGCTCTTGCACAGACCAGACGTTGGTGTTGGCCCATCCTGCACTTGACTGATTTTGTCAAATTGATGCTGATTTCGTCTGTCCCCGGAGGAGGTGAGTCGTCCACTTTGTTATTATTTTATTGTTTTTTTTTGTGGTTGAGTCAAGTGGAAAATTATTTTTTTGTGTCAGGGTTAATCTGTTGACCATATCTAGATTGGAAGAAAATGTCCTCTCACTTTATCTCATCTCAGACTTCACAAATGAGTAACACTTTAATCTTTAAAGAGGAATACACACCTGCTCAGGCACCATGGGAGCCTTTAATGTGTGTGTGGTATCTAAGGCGAATGCTTTGAGATAAACACAGGACTCTGTGGAGACAACCTCCTTTTGATTTGAGCTGGCTCCACTAGCATTGTTTTGTCAACAGAGACTTATTTAAAATACCTGACAACCCTGCCGCCTGAGTCAAACTTACAGCAACGTGTGAATTATTCCTGGAGTTTAACACACTGACCTGCAATCACTCTGGATTATCAGACTTCTCCAATTTGTAAGTCGACAATTCTCTTTATTCTCTGGAAACTTCAGTCTTTTGAGCCTCTAAGGGAGTAATCACCACTCACTTTTTGTTCCGTCCCATGATTTTTTCTTTTTATGAATATTTACGTAATCATGAGCAAAGACTTTGCCTTTGCCTCTTGAAATTGCCACACTCTCATTTTGAAAGTGGTATGAACTTTGCACCACAACCATCTTAACCAAAGCTATCTTCAAAACCAGAGGTCACACCGGGGGGCTGCGGGGAGGACAGAGTTTTATCTGAGAAGAACTTGTAGCAATTGTGTTAAACTGATTTTGATCTGTGTAATCAGTGTAATCTGTGTAATCTAACTGTGTGTAACCCAGACACTGGTGCACGGAGACGGGCTCTTGTCTTTTGAAAGCAGCATATTCTGCCTCTGTGTGAATATTTAGGTCAAAGGGAAAGGTTATGAGTTGTGTGTGGTGATGTCTCAAAGTTTTCTGGCACAAAATTTCAAGTTTCGACACGATGATCACTGCTCTACATGCTCGCTGGTGTCGTCGGTCATTGGCTCCAGCCTGTTGCAATGACTTGTGTCGTATAAATGAGCAAAGAGGCGCTGTTCGTTACAACCTGAAGTAGGATTTTTTGATGGAACTTAACGTGCTGATCAGCAACCACTCTGGACTCTCTGCTTTCTCAATATGTGAGTCTGCGATGTCATTTTTTTCCTTGATGTTTTAATCTGTATTTATATAAATATATATATATATGTTATAGAAATATACATTTAAGAAAGTGATAATAGTTTTTAGATGCATGATTATTGCCTTTGCGTCTTTGAGATTTCCACACACTCATTTGAAAAGTGAACTTTGCTCCAAAAGAATCTTGACCAAAGTTATCTTAAAACCCAGAGGTCAAACTGCCTGATTTTTATCTACAGAGATCAGAATGCATTTGTAATTTCAGGCAATTTGGCAATTACAAATCTTAGTTATAAATCTACAAAAATGCTGAAAAGGCTTTGTAACTTTTAAAGGTTAACAAGCTGCAGTATTTTTGGTTTGTTTTTTCAATAATGCTGCCACAGTTGCATAATATACACACTAGATGGCATTATTCCACCGAACACAGGGCATGAGATGGGCTCTACTTTGACATTTATTTTGCCCAAGTGTGTGACACAGGAGATGTTAGCCCGGCAACAGTTGTTAGGTGGTTTTGATCTCACGTGTGCCTTTAAAGTAGTTTTTTGGCTGTGTATCCTTTGACGTGTGTTGATGGCGCTTCACTAAGGCCACTGGGGTTCATGCATCTTGAAGGGAGCCACAAGTGACTGAGACAACAGTACGAGCTGCTTTGCAAAAGAGATACTAATTTTCCCACAGTGAAGAACATAAAAAGGTTTCAAAGGTAACTTTGTCTCACATCTGTATAAGATCGTTTTCTCTGCTCTTCCAGCAAAGATTCAAGATGAGTGACCAAGAGGATATTGTTTTGAGCACTGGGGACTCCATGGATGGTCATGCGGAGAGGTTGGAAGTTTTTATAGATTAAAGCAAAACTCTCCGGGATTTGAAACTTTATTTCCTGAAAAAAGACCAATCATTCGTCATTGGCATTCACGCTTGTCATGTTGTCTTCATCAGCAGCCCGTCCCTGAAAGAGAAAACTCAGAACGGTTCTCTGGTGGAATCACAGCTGCAGCAAGCTCAGTCTCTTGAAAACACAGACGCACCCGCCAAACCTCAACGAATGTCTGAGCCTCAAGGAGAATCAGGTGAGAGTGAGTTTAAAAAAATCTATAATGAAAATGGTTTTAACTTGCTGATGACGCATGGGGGGACACACAAAACCTCTCCATCACTACTGCATAAAGACAGAAAGGGTCACTGACGGGTAAAGTTCAACCTCACACGCAGCAGGTTTACTGAGAAAAAGACGGCAAAAGACCCCCCAAAGTATCACTGGTATTATTGATTATTAGATAAACATTTTAAAGAAAATACAAAGTAAATAAACAACAGAATCGATTGACCTCAAGGCTAAGCCCAACTATCTTTTGAACAGCAAGGAGCAAAAACAAGGCTCTGAGGGGGTCTTCCTGACAGCAGCAAGGTCAAAGGTCATTGTGCTTGACACGACATCGTGCAAAACTTTACATGGAGCCGATAAGCCGAGCAACAACTGGTGCCCACACA
>CAESWR010001023.1:160899-173752 GCA_903171835.1 Mullus surmuletus
ACAAGACACAGCTGCTAATCATTGACCCATCTGAGGCTCTAATAATAATATTGATAATTAAATCCTCTTTGAATTTCACTTTATGGACATTTTTCTCAATTAAAATAGTTACATAAATAAAGTGGCTTCTAGAGGGTTAAAATACCCCCAAATAATCAATATTTCATATATATATGTATATTTCAAAGTAATTTCCTGCAGCTTTTAGGGAGGGGACGTTTTTGGTCCCGAGGGACAATTGAGAACGTTTTTTTTAAGGAACTCTTAATAAATCCAGCAGAAAGCCCACCAACCCCCTCTACCTCTCCGATGGGAACGGGAACCGTGCGTAACCATGGCAACGCATTGGGAACTGCTCCATGATCCGCCAGCAATTAGAAACTATCTTGTGGCGAGTACTGCATTTTCTAACAACTGCAGAACAAGATATACATATTTAATATACTTTGGTCATATTCTCCTTCTTCTTCTTCTATCAATTATTGACGAGGTCGTTATTGGCCAATAATGTTTTGCTTTTTTTGGACTGGACTAATCTCTTTAGCGCTGAGAGTCCAGGGGGGCGTGGCTTTGAGACTCAGCAGGCGTATTCCGACTGTGAATGTACGTGAAAGTAGGCTGAAAAGCCTTCAAAATAAAAGCACCACCGCGCGTCAGTGGCTTCACGTTGCTGCTGCTAAGAGCTGAGGATGTTCTCCCACCTTGTTGATGAGGTCGTGGCTGCCGAGGTATCCGGCCGGCAGGTTTGCGGCCACGGGCAGCAGCTGCTCGCTCACGGTGACCCTGCCGTCCCTCAGCAGAGGCAGCCAGGCCGAGCCCACTGTGGGGGCGCAGCACAGAAACACACCGCTGTCAGCCTGTTCCCTCATGCCCTCACACACACCCCCACATACTGGCGGGCGCTGAGGGGGTTAAAACGTAACACAGCGGCTCTCAAAGGTTTTTTTTTTCTTCAGTTCTGTAGTTTTTTTTTTTCAAAGCGATGCAGTGAGAAGAGGCACAAAACCATTGAAAACTACATCACCATTTGGTAATAGAATTAAATATGAAAATTAAATTGAATGAAAAAGACATTTTAAATAGCTAATAATACATTCCTAATATTAATAATATCATAATAATATCAATAAAATAATAGTAAAATAATAATAATAATAATCTTCTATTTATATTTTCTTGAATTATTTATCTAATATTCATCATTTCTTTCAGGAATTTCCTTTCTTGCACTATTTAGAAACAAAACGATATAAAAAAAATTATTGAATTAAAAATAATTAAATACAAATTGAAAACAATATATACATAATATCATTAATATACAATAATATTAAATATAATGATAAGAGGAAGATGAATAAACCAATTGCAATCTTCCATTTATGTTTTACTGAATTATTAATCAAACATGAATCATTTCTTTCAGCCGTTTCCTCCAACCTCAAAGAACTGTTTGAGAACCGCTGCAGCAGAACCACTCAGATAAAGGGCCATTCCGATTGATTGGCGCCATTTTTGTTTAACGTGTGAGGCATCTGCTGTGCTTCAGCTGCTTGCTGGGAGCTGCAGTACCTGGAGTCTCCACCAGGTCCTTCTTCTTGCTGTTGCTGTCGCAGCTGACGTGGTAGAAGGTGAAGAGAAGGTGGTGCTTCTGGTGCAGCTGCGTCGGCAGCTCAATCTTTATCTGGATGTGAGAAAAGCACAGAGTCCTCGAGTGGGTTCCCACGTATACACACACACACACACACAAACACACACAAACACACACACAGCCCGCTTTGTTCAACAAACAGCAAAGAGCTGCAGAGGATCTCCAGAGAGGTTCAACGTGCACCAACGAGATCTTGGAAAAAAGAATAACGCAGTGGTGGCTGCTTCGTCTACACCTGGATATGAAAGGGTGAGTGTGAGAAGCAGAGTTTCACCTCGTCGTAGAACTCGGGGTTCTGCTGGTGGTGCAGCACGGCCGCGTGGGCTCGCTTGGTGAACAGAGAGCTTCCTGGACGGCCGTAGATGCACTGCAGGACAGACGGAGAGCAGAGCAACACCGAGACCCCCACTCGTCACCACAAGTCAACAATGAGTACTTATTCACTACTGATTTATTTTTTTTTATCACAGATTTATTATTTATATTATCTATTTATATATCTATATTATTGTATCTTAATCCAAATCTTAAAACTGAGGTAAAACGATATCAGAAATAAATACCTCGTTCTACTACTACATTTGACATTCGACCGGCAACATGTACACACCCACTCATCCTGACACACTAAAAATATTTATAGGTTCTTTATTTTCCGAAATGTAAAAATCACTGATGAATTGCATGTATTATTATTATTATTATTATTATTATTATTATCATTATTATTATTATTATTATTATTATTATTATTCATTTTTGCTATTATTATCTATTTCATTTTATTTTTTCTATATTTTTGTATCTATATCTAAAAACTGAGGTAAAACATGCAAGAAAAATGCTAAATTTTTCTTAATTCAAGCCTCAAGCATCACGATGAGACATCATTCTTGGTTTTTTTTTGGGGGGGGGGCGTGTGACCTTCTGCTGTCTCCTTCTGCCGCCCCTTCACTCACCTTCAGCGGCTGGGCTTCGTCCTCATCAGAGTCCTTGAACTCGATGCAGACTGCAATGTTTCTCGCCTTCACGGAGGAGACGCAGAGAGAGAGAGAGAGAAAAAGTCAGAATCTAAAAGTGGGAGCAAGTTCCAGGAGATCCCTGCTGGCTCGGACCCAAGCTTCTCGTCTTCTTCAGGTGTCCATTAGCTTCAGTAAGAGGGGGGGAATGTTTGAGGGAGAGGACTGCCAGCTGTGAAAGTAACACGCCCGTGCTCATGCATGAGTCAGAAGCGGCTGCTGTGTGTAGGTCTAATTCTCTCCCGCTCCGCCGCTCGGCTGAAGCAGCCCGAGGTTCTGCCAGGTGTCTCGTGGGCTTCGCAGGAACACAAAGTGCTGAGGCTGCGAGAACTCGAGCCAAACAGAAGCTGCAGCTCCATCTGGGAGGGTTTGGAGCCGGACGGTGCATGTGGACGAAAGCAGCCGGTGTGAACGTGTGTGTTTGTGGACATTTAACGCCAACAAACCATTGCAGTCTGTCTTGCGCTCCTGGCGCAACCATTCCAACGACACTGTGCTAACGCCAAAGCTAGCTAGGCGTGGCGTGTCTGCGGAGTGCTGTTGCTTCATGGACTTCATTAGCTGGATGCTGTGCTAACGCTGGCTCCGCCCCTAGCTGACGTGACTCCGCCCACAGAGTTGTTGTATGTGGATTAGAGACACATTTCCACTCACACACTTACCTACTCCCTCTTTCTCTGCACCGGCCTCAGGTGTCAACCACAACCACACACTAAAGCTAAAGCTAAAACTAAAACTAAAGCTAGCAAGATGTTGGGCACCCGTGGAGGTCAGAGCAAGGGCTGGGTATCGTTTAAAAATGTGATTCAAATTTGCTCATTTGATACTTTTTGTTACTTCATTGCCGATAGAGAGCAACCAGTTGTGCAAATGTCACCACTCTCCATTCAAGAGATTTTTCCACAAATACATTTTGAAAGTGCTGAAATTGACAGCAGTTTCACCAGTACTTGGTACTGGGTTGTTTGGGTCGATACCTGAATGGTAGCGAGTAGCGATCGCCAGCCCTGGTCAGAGCCGACCAGTGTGGGAGGATCTTCTTGGGGGCCTTCACATGGGGAGACTGGGAGGCTACACTAACATCACACTTTCATCCTTATCACAGACAGACTCCGCCCCTCACTGACTCCGCCCACTGAGTTGTTGTAAGTGGATTCGAGACACCTTTACACTCAGACTTTTACAGGAAGAGGAAGACGCTGCCCCATTGAGGCCCCATCACACAAAACACACCAGCTGTGAAGGCAAGGTCTAGACTACTCTAGACTCCGCCCCCTTCACAGTCGCCGCCTCCTGAGCGTACACACACCTTGGCGAAGGACTTCTGCCCGTCGTACTTGAGGTGTTTTGGGTAGACGTAGAGGTGGTTCTTGTAGATGGTGAAGGGTTGGGAACACTTGGCGATGCACGGGACGAACTCCTCCACCTCCAGCAGAGCGGCGGGCGGCCCGTCGCCCTCAAAGCTCCTCACCGGGATGTAGGAGGAGGTGACGCAGTCTGCAGGCGGACAATCAGCTCAGAGTGGCTCCTCTGTAAACACACGGCTGCTTGAAAGAGACTTTTCTCTAAATATTTACTGGTCACGTCGGGGGCAACACTGTCAATGGTCACGTCCAGGTTCCCCAAGAGCACGGGAAGTTTGGCCATCTTCTCCGGTCTGTCGGGGAAAACCCAAAATAGAGGTGCTCACTCACACACACACACACACACACAGCAAGAAAAAGCCAAGCAGGGGAAAACCTACTTCCTGAAGTCAGTGAGCAGTTTGAACATGTCCTCGTCCGACAGCTTGCTGCTGTCCTGCCGGTACAAAGCCGAGAAGCGAGCGCTTTTGTCCAAAGTCCCCGAGGCGTCTTTGAAAACAGGCCTGCGGAGGGAAGGCGAAACACAGCAGGTTGAGCAGAGCATCTCTGACTCTGTCCGAAACGCGCCTCCTTCTATGTGTATTTGTAGAAGTACTTGTGTAATTGTGTACCTTGCAGCCCAGGCGAATGGCATCCTGTACTGTCCCAGTCTGCTGCAGGCCGTCCTGGCGTTCTTCAGCACCTTCAGAGCCATCTAATGATGGAAACATTTTCAAAAAGTTTCTATTTATGGGGCAAAAACCTGCAATACACTCAAACAACCGTCGGCCCTGTAATGTGTGAATGTGTCCCTGCATTTAATTTGTGCTCTGTTTTTGTGAAGTGGCGTCACCCGTGAGTGGATGAGTAAATAAGTAATAAACATAAAATGAATGCATTTGTAAATAAATAGAAAAAAAATGGAAAAAATAAATCAATAAAACAAAACATATTTAATTTATAAATATATAAAATACCAATAATGAAATGTAATAAATCTATACAGATTAAAACTAAATCTATATATAAATAAATACTACAATAAAATAAATAAATAACAATAAACAAATATCAACAAAATAAGTCGATACATATATTTTTAAAAAATAAAAATAAAATGAATAAAATAAACGTCTAATGCGAGAAAATGAATACGATTAAGTAAGAATTGATGAAATACATTAAAATAAAATTTCCCCCGAAACCCTTAAAGAAGTGACCGGCTGAAGCGTGTGAGCACCTTTGCAGAGTCTGAGCTCTTGGTGTAGGGTTCAGTGCAGTGGGTGATGCCCCCCTGCAGAACCTTCTCGATCCTGGCCACCAGGAAGATCTCTGGATGGGGGCAGGTGACTGAGAAGACCCCCTGTCGGGGGAAATGCAGAGCCCCCTCTGGGAGGCCGCTGGCCAGCCTGGGGCCCCCCGGCTGACCCTGGGTCTGCGAGTCCTGTCCGCCTCCCAGGCTCGAGGAGGACGTCATTTGCCGGACCAGAGGGTGGTTGAGGTCCACGTGGAAGTCGGCGGAGATTTTCCTGCTGTTCTGAACGTCGAACAGCGACATGACGACGTAGAACGGCTCCACCTTTCACCGGGGAGGGAGGAGAGGAGAAGATAAACCAGCAGAAACCTGTTTGCAGTCCCATCTGATTCATCTTCTTCTACGCACTCCCACTGCACACAGCTGTCTGAACGTGTGTGTGTGTGTATGTGTGTGTGTGTGTGTGTGTGTGTGTGTGTGTGCGTGTGTGTGTAGCTGTGGTTTTCCAACCCTGGAGAGTGACGGCAGGAAACCAGCCTCAGACGGCTGCTAAAGCATGGTTGGAGGCCCAGGCTGGTTGCCATGGCAGCGGACGATCCCGCTGCCAACGACAGGCCATCTGACCCGTCTGTGATCTTCTTAACTGGTTAAAATCCCACCCTGGTCTGCCAACGGGACTTTTCCCCGAAATAAGCCGAGCACCCGGCGCCCACGAGCCAACGGTTTTTAAATGGCGGCGTACGTTGGTGGTGGGCCCCTCCTCGCTCTCGGCCACGCAGCCCTGCAGGTTGAAGGACAAGTCGTGGCAGCTGACCAGGACTCGCTTCCCAAACTTCTCCTCAAACTGACGCACGTCCGGCTCGATGCCGGAGAAGTCCAGCTTCTGTGGGAACGGGAGCTGCCATCAGAAGTCTGGACACGTGTTGCTTACAAACATCAGGAACAAGCTGTGAAATGCTGCGAGGAGCAGAGGATCTGCTGAGGATCTGCTGCGCCCTCCTGGCTTCACCTGAGTGTCCGGATCCAAAGTAAACAGCTTCAGACGGGCTTCACTCCTCATTTTGGATTCGATGTCTCGGGCCGTCTGTCACAAACACAACAGGAAAAGCATGAGTCACCAGTGGATATAAGACCTGAAAACATGCTGAATTCCTGACATCGCCAAACCTCTCCAGCAGGAGCAGAGGTGTGACGGAGTGGCTGCCTCTGGCCACGCCCACCCAGAGACCCGGCGGCCACTCCCACCCAGAGCTCACTGTCCTAGGGGGGGGCAGTGGTGGCCACGCCCACCCAGAGACATGTGGCCACGCCCACTCAGAGCTCACTGTCCTGTTTCTATGCTGACACTGGTGTGGTTGGAAAACTGAGAGCCTAAATAAAACATTAACATTTTTGGGGGCGGGGCTTAAGGTTCCTCAGGATTGTAATCAGTCGTAGGTTTGTGGCGTCGTCAGGGGGTTTGATGATAAGTACGTTTCTCTTGAATGACACCCAAGCCGTTTCTGAAGTGAGGTCACTTGGGCGGATAAATCTCTCTCTCCCAGGCCTTCCACTGCGTTGGGATTATGGGATGTTCTCGTGTGTGGAACGCCTCAGCTGCATGTTTTGCAGTCGCCTCTGCCCGCCCTGAGCTCCTCACCCGCCCTCCTTCCTCCTTCCTCGCTCCCGCCATCAAAACATTCCTCTCTACCAGCTGTTGAAGGGCAACGTGGGGAACATAAATATTGTCTTTGAGGCTGTGCGGAGGGGGCGTGTCTGCGGAGGGGGCGTGTCTGCTCTCCCAACACAGCCAACCACGCGCTGTGTGAGTTTTAAGGCTGCCACGTTCCAGCGTGGCGCTCCCATTTAAGCACCGGCGCCTGGCCTCATCTGGCCTCTACATTTGGGCCCCGCACACACACACACACACACACACACACACACACACACACACACACACACACAAATCCAGATGTTTGCTTGCTTTGCACCAGCAGGACAATCTGGCCGCCTGGTTTCAGGAAAAACAGCTGTCAAGCGACGGCGCTCGGAGCCCCGTGCAGCGTCTCCACGGCAACTGCACGTCAGCCACGAGGCGTGAGGTGCGGTTCCAAACATTGTTTCAGCAGCCACCGTAGATGGAAAAAGCAGGCTACCTGGAAGCCGTCTTGAAAACTTCCGGAGGACAGGTCTGTCTTTCCGTGCTCCTCATCTGTTGGAGAGATCAACACGGGCCGATGTGATTAACACAGAACACACACCGACCAGCGGGCGTCTGCGGGGAGGGCAGGGGCGGGGCTTACACAGGAACCTCCCCTTAACCAGTGTGAAGTTGTTCATCAAGCGTGAATGATTCCAGGATATCTGAGATGGATTATTCCTCAGTGTGTGTGTGTGTGTGTGTGTGTGTGTGTGTGTGTGTGTGTGTGTGTTTGACCCTCGGGTTGGATTGTCCTTTTGCATAAACCAACGAAAGCACCAGAGTTCTGCTTAGTAATGTTTGCATGTACTTTGTAACGTTGGCACATAGTTAGTAATGTTAGCTTGTACTTACTAACTTCAGCATGTACTTAGTAATGTTAGCATGTACTCAGTCATGTTGGGATGTACTTAGAAATCTTAGAATGCACTTAGTAATGTTAGCAAGGTACTTAGGAACCTCAGCATTTACTTACTTAGTGCCCTTAGCATGTACTTAGTAACCTTAGCTTGTATTTAGTAACGTTAGAATGTCTTTAATAACCTTAGCGTTCACCTCGTAATGTTATCATGTGCTCAGCACCGTCAGCGTGTTCTTAGTAACCTTAGCATGTGCTTGGTAATGCTAGCATGTAATTAGTAATGTTAGCATGTACTCAGTGATGTTAGCATGTGCTGAGTGATGGAGGAGGAAGGAGGCGAGCGGGGCGTCCGTCTGGAAGCCCAGTTGATCCCCGACATCTCCAGCCAGTAAAACCAGTCACACCATTGACTCTGCTTTGCTCTCTCGCTCGTCAAAGGGTTAGGGTTAGCAACGTGCGGAGGGACCTTTCCTCACATTTCCCATCGGAGCAATGTTTTAGATGTTTGTACAGGAGGAGCAGGAGGTGAACCCACCATCGTGCAGCTCTCCATTCCTCTTCTCCTGCATGGCCTGCTCGAAGCTGCTGTGGAGGATCTTGTTGAGCGTGCTGATCCACTCCTCCATCTCCGCCTCGCTGTCGGCAGCCAGCAGGAAGGTGCTCTTGTCCTGCATCTTCAGCTCAAAGGCGAAGCGCCGCACTTTGCCATTCTGAAACACACCAGAAGCAGCTCATGGAGCTCACGCTGCTCACCGAGGTTTCCAGCAAGGCTTTTTCTGGCTGGTTGACGTGGAAAGCTGATTTTATTCAGTGTACCTGCACAACCCCCATGCATGAGTCGAGGAAGATGGTTCCTTTGGGTTCCTTGGCGGTGTTCTCATCCTTGTAGAAGTTGAGGTTGTAGGATCCGTCTCCCAGTTGAGCCAAATGGAAGTACCGCCTCTTAAAGGACTAGAGAAACAACACACAGGATGTTGAAAAAAAACCAAACAAACATTCCAGATGACGTCCTTAACTCTAAATATACCATGAGGGTGGAGAGCAGCGCGCGGGAACGCTACAGCGAGTAGAACATCTGCAAGGCTGTCTCCATCATCGTTTCTTTTCAATCTCCGTATTTAATGCGCTTAAACCCACGATGATGATGTAAGCAGATGTGAGATTCATACTCTCACATGTGTCTTCACACCCTGTGACACATCAAAGGGCTTTCTCATGTTCTACATTACGTATAAATGAATGCACTGAATTGAATCAATCATGATGAAGACTGACAGGGAGAGTCTGGAGCTACTCTGGGTTTCCTCAGTTAAAGGGAGTTTCTCCCTCTGCGCTGTCAACAAACACTTGTTCATGGAAAAAATGTTGCGAAGCATCTTGCTACTCTGCCAATACACCGCTGACTTTGTTTAAATAATAATGTAATGAAACTAATACATACATTCCTTTCATTGTTACACTGCCAGTAATAATGATAATAACAATTGCAATAATAATAATTGCGATAATAATAATTGCAATAATAATAACAATAATGTTTAAGTCTTTATTATTTGTGATTTATTATTATTATTATTATTATTATTATTAATAATCATTGTTATTTGCTAATAATAATAACACTGATAATAATGATAATAATTGGGTAAAATTAAAAATCCAATCATACATTAAATCATTATTATTGTGTAATTAAATATGATGTCATATATATTATATTATTGTATATGTATATAATAATAATTATTATTATATTATGAAATTGTTATGACCCACCCTCATAGTAACACTGATGGCACTGTTCATGTTGCCTTTGTACAGCCATCCATGTTTGGACACTCCTCCCTTCTGAGATCCGAGGGAGGCCGTGTCCTGCAGGAGGAGCAGACACACACACACACACACACACACACACACACACACACACACACACACACATTAGAACATACCAGCAAACGCATCCACCCAAACACACCCAGAGATCACAGGTCTCTCCTATGGGAAGGACCAAACACACACGCCTGTAGCTTCACAGAGCTGCTGAGCAAGGAGGCGACATCCACTCTTCATTAGGAGCCTCCTCTAATGGCCACGCCCCCTCGCCACGGTGCCGCGTCCACAAAAGGTCGGCGGCCTTCACTTAAATCATTGCCTGAAGCGAGGCAATTACAGGACACTCCAAATGTCAGGGACCGACGGCTCACGTTAAAGCAAACAGCCGACTGGAGTTTAAATCCATCACAAACTCAAACGGCTCCTGATGTTTTCAGAGCGTCCTCGCCGTCTCACCTCGTCCTTCTCCACATCCTCGTCCACCTCAAACACGTGAGCTGCCAGTTTTTCGGGTCTCGGTATCTTGCTGAAAGGAAACAGAGAGCTTTGTTTAGGGGGGGGTTGGATTCCCTGAGAATGCAAAGCGAATAGGACGTTTGACGTTTCATGGTCACATCACAGCTTTTACATCTCAAGTGTTGCTCCAAACCATCGCACAAACAAACCCCAGACCGACACTTTGACCTTTGACCCGTACGAGCCCCCAGCGGCTCCGGAGAAGCACGAGCGTTAAACGGCGCCGCGGTCGAGGTCAAGGTGGAGGCCAGGACTCGTCTCCGTCCTGCTGCTGGATGCTTCCAACACACAACATCTGCGAAGCGCATTCCTGTCCTCAGGGGACGGGGACAACTGGAAGTGATGCATTGTGGGATTTCCCTTATTGATATCTATGCACGGCGGCGGTCCCAGAATAGCCCTGCCTCTCCTTGGACGGGGAAACACAGGAAGTCTGCTATTGTTGTCCAGGACGAGGTCGGACCGTGTTTCGAGGTGCATTGATTAGTGCGTAAACAAAGGCCAGCGTCGGGCAACAACAACTGATTTAGTAAATAAATACAAAAAATAAAACGGAATAAATTAATAAATAGATAAGAATAAAACCAAATTATACATAAATAACAATATAACTTAATTAATTAATACATAAATGAAAATAGAATAAATAATAACAATGTTAAATAAATAAAAATGCCTCATAAATAATAAAACAACAAAATAAGATTAGAAATAAATAACAATCAATAAACAATTAAAATGAAAAAATTACCACTAAAATAAATCAATAAATATACGCTTAAAAAATAAAATAAAAAGGATAAAATAAAATAAACGTGAAACCCCATGTAGAGCTGCTGGGCCACTTTAAGCCCCACCCATAAGTTTTCCACTGGCATTCTCCAATGTAACTACACCGATGTGCTCAATTTTTCATATTCCAAGGGCCCGTTTGTTAAAGTTCCACGTGAAGATAAATCACCCAACTTTGTTATTTCGGACAAAAATAGAAGCAGAGGTCCAAAGATCGTGACCCTGGAGAAGCTCTGCAAACACCGGACCCCAACGTTCCCACAATGCAACTCCAAGTGTCCTCTGTCATCACTCCTCCCTGCCCGTCCTTCAAACCCCACCAGCTCCAGCCCGTAACCTTGGTGACGTCACCATGACGACGCCAGCAGGGTTATTTTAGTCAGAGGACGTTATGATTTTCATGATTTAAAACAGCTTGTTCTCTTTGACCCGTTTGCAGCTCTGGACATGTGTGAGAAATTTCCCTCCCTTCGTATCACTGCGCGCACCTTTCCATCAGCTGGAGGCAGAAGGAGACCGCTGCGACGCGAGAGAAGACATGTCGCAGCGGTGATGTAAACGCCGTGAAACAGCTGATGATGGTGCGCGCAGTGATACGAAGGGAGGGAAAATAGTGCCGTGTGATTGCGAGGTCGGACTTTTTCATGGCCAAGAATTGGTGATGCAAATGTATGACTCTTTTGAAGACATGCTGTTTTTTGGAACCAAACTCCATCCGTGTGACTCCAGCAACTAGACGGAACTACTTTCTGCAACAGAGAAACCGGGCTGGAACTCTGCTCACGGGACGCAATGGAGGAAAAGTCACTGCTGATGAAGCTCACTGATGGTGAGGAGCTCATACAACTTCATGAAGAAAAACAAAAAGTGGAAATTTCAAACCTATTTGTGATTTTGGAACTACTACACGCCCCAACAAGTACAAAAAAGGCCTGGAAATGTCTCTTTTTTGTATCGAAAAAGTATCAAACCGTGAGAAAAACGCACCGAACCGGACCGGGGATCTTGTGTAGCGTTGCACACTTATTAATAACTGAATTTAACAAATATCAGAATAGCACTTTCACACTCTCAGCACAGACTGATGGAGCTGATGTGGGCCGTCGACACACACACACACACACACACACACACACACACACACTCACTTGGGGAGCTGGCGGAAGTCTCCAGAATACTCCTCGTACTTGTAGCTGACCACATGCCAGTCCGACTTGTAGGTTTTGAGACACTGCAGAGACAGAAAGCATATTTGATTGGATTTATTTACCCAATCGAATATTGATGATGGTGGGGGTGGGGGGGGGGGGTTACCTCTTGGACAAAGAGCGAGTGAGCCTCCTTCTCGGCGGTCTCTGGCACGGTGGAGAACAGCGTCCGTCCCTGGCGTCTCAGGGTGGAGATCTGAGGAGACACGAGGACACGGCACGTTTCTTCACCTGGTATAAAAACAAAACGCAGCTGATTGGCCCCGCCCCATTTGCTCGGGAGGCCACGCCCCACATCAGCCGACCAACCACACACACACACACACACACACACACACACACACGTTGCTTGAGCATATTGACTCATATTGCTTTAGTTGCGTTTGTGACTCCAGCAGTTCGCTCAATCCATGCTTCCATCCCTCATACATCCCTCTCTCCATCCATCCCTCCTTTCACCCATACATCCCTCCATCCAATCATCCATCCATCCCTCCTTTCACCATCCATACCTCCATCCATCCATCCATCCCTCCTTTCACCCATACATCCCTCCATCCAATCATCCATCCATACCTCCATCCATCCATCCATCCATCCATTCTTCCATGTATGCCTTCATCCATCCGTCTCTCCATCCATCCGTCCCGCCCTCATCCAACCATCCATCCCTCATCCATCCCTCTCTCCATCCAT
>CAESWR010001024.1:27118-41287 GCA_903171835.1 Mullus surmuletus
CTGAGATGGGCAGAAGTTTTATTACATTCGTGTTTCTATTTATTTTTCAGTTTCATGTGGTTTTTATTTGTATTTTTCAGTTTTGTTTTGTTTTTTTTAATATATTTTTGTATTTTTCAGTTCAATGATTTTTTGTGTATTCGTATTTTTCATTTTGATGTTTTTTTTCATTTTGCAGTTATTATATTAGATTAGATTTGATTTTATGCAAGATTAGATTACATTATATTTAATGCAAAATTAGATTAGATTAGATTAGATTAAACCTCTATTTTCCCACAGTGGGGAAATGTGCATCGTCAGAACAGCAGGAAACCACAGAGCAGAATAAAGAGCTGTGTTTTCATACATTTTTCTGAAAATGCAGTCTTTGCTCTGCAGCTACACACACACACATACACACACACACACACACACACACACACACACACACAGAGTATTAGCTCATTAGGAGCAATTAAGGGTTCGCTTTCTTGCTCAAGGACACTTTGACATGAACCCTCCAGGCTGGGGGATCAAACCGGTGCAGCTCCAGCCGTTCTACCTACCGAGCTGCGCCGCTCGCCGAATCAAATATAAAAGATAAAAGCAAAGTTTTTATGTATGAAAATCCTCTTTGCATCATTCTGGAAGTGTGTGGCACCGTCGTTTATAGAGTCGGTTTGTCTTTCTGCATGACTCCCCCCCCCCCAGCCCCCTCCCTCTCGTGTCTTTTGTTTTGAGGACAGTTCAAGGATATGAAATATTGAAGTTCACTTTCAAGTCTGCGCTTGAATCCAAAAGTGCCACAATGAACAAAAGTCCCTGCAGCTCGACGGAGTGAAAGGTCTCATCTGACACAAATTCATATTCCGCCCACCTGCCGCACTGAGCTGCGATTGTGCCGGGGGGCTGCGGCACGAGGCGAAGCACCCAGAAACCCTTTTGTTCTTTATTTTCTCATCAACATGTTCACGGTAATAATATAATATAATTCAAAAAAGATTTAAAAACAGAAATCTGAATGAGAAAACACTTTACTGCCAAGTATGTTTGTGCATGCGAGGAGGGTGCCTTGGTGTTCTTTGCTTAAGAAACACAAATAAAATCAAATAAAATAGAATGAAATCAAATAAAATACAATAAAATAAAATAACATCAAATTAAATTAAATAAAATTAAACTGAATAAAATAAAATTAAATACAATAAAAATTAAATTAAATACAATAAAAATTCAATTAAATTAAATACAATAACAATTAAATTAAATTAAATAACATAAAAATAAAATACAATTAAAATACATGAAATAAAATAGAATGAAATATCAAACATATACACACTCAAATATACAAAGAATTATAAGAGCATTCACAGTGGGATGGTGGGGGGTTTAATAAAGTCGCCGTTGTCCACCGACTCTGCTGCGCTGCAAAATTCCTCTTCGTTCTCAAACCTCTCTGCAACATTGCAACATTTGTGTGTGCAACCTTTTTTTGCCCCCCCCCCCACACACACACACACACACACACACCACCCATTCACTATAATCAACTGCTCTTACACAAAATCTCCGGCTAAAACCTAAAATTTCCCCTAATGCGTGTCGGAGATGTGTCCGCTCATGTGCGACCTCCGTCTGAAGCCACAATATGAAAATTGAAGTAATTGCCGTGTTTCTCTCCACTGATGACCCCGAGGCCATCGCTCTCTATATATATCCCCCCCCCCCCCCCCTTCATCTGTCACCCCCCCACCTCCCCCTCCACTTGCTCTGTGTCGGTTTATTTGCCGCCCCCCTCCCTCGTTCCCTTCCTCTCTGGCTCTCTCCCACTGTCTTCCCTCCCTCTCTCCCCTGCAGCTACAGAGCCCTGATTTACTTCGACTGCCGGGGTGAAGAGAGAGACTTTTGTCTGCCACCAGCAGCGGTCACATGGCGCCGTGTCGGGGGCGACAGCAAGAGTGATAAACCTCTAGTCTCTGCGAGCCTCCCTCGCGAGTGTGTGTGAGTGGAATTCACCGCATGTGGGCAGAGAGGACGGAGTGTGTGTGCCCATATCTGCCTCACTGCATCGTTTGGAGGCGAGGCTGATGTTTGCTGAGGCATTTTTGTAAAAGGGACAGTTCCGCTTTTTTGACATGAAGCTGTGTGAGCTCCTCACCATCAGTGTGGTTCATCAGCAGGGACTTTTCCCCCACTGCGTCCCGTGAGCGGAGTCTCGGTGCGGTTTCAGTGTTGCAGAAAGAAGTTCCGTCTAGCTGCTGGGGTCACACGGATAAAGCGTTTTGCTTCAAAAAACAATGTGTTCAAAAGAGTAATCCATTTGCATCACAAATTCTTTGCCACAAAAAAGTCAGACCTTGCAATCACCCGGTACTATTTTTCCTTCCTTCGTATTACTTCACGCACCATCATCAGCTGTTTCACAGTGTTTACATGCTTGTCTACATGCTCCTTCCACCTCTTTGCTCGTTCAGCTGAAGAAAAGGTGCAAAGGTTGCTCCAAAACCAACATGCTTTAAAAGAGTAATCCATTTGCATCACAAATTCTTTGCGACAAAAAAGTCGGATTCTTTTTTTTCCCTCCCTTCATTTCACTTTCGCACCTTTTTTTCAGCTGAAGGAGGAAGGAGGCGGAAGGAGCATGTAAACGAGCATGTTAACACTGTGAAACAGCTGATGATGGTGCGTGAAGTGATACAACAGGTGTGTGTGGCGCCAACTAGTACTGAGTTTATTCATGTCAGCGCTGGATGGTTTGGAGATTGTTGTGAAGCTAGAGTGTCCGTGAAGGACCTAAAGGAGAAACGGTCAGGACTGCAGAGCATTCCGTCTCTCCTACTTCTACAACTTCCTTGTTGTTTTTCCACGGGTGGCAACCAGCATTCAGGTGCATTACTGCCACAGGTGCATTGTGGGTGCAAGTTTGCCCTTCTCAGCCACTATACAAACATGATGGAGCCAAGATAGCCGCTGGCAGACCTCCGATGGGCTTTTATGTGGCTAACAATACACTCCTAAAAAGGTGGAGGACTCGCAACACTGTGAGCTCCCAGGAATAAAATATCTATTCATGAAGTATTTACAATTACAACTTGGATGTGCACGTGCTTAGCCCTCTCTAACAATCCACTCCTTACATACTTATTAGTATAAAATGTCTATTTTTACGATAAATGTTCCATATTATTACACCATGCCAAGTAGCTAACAGGTGCCCTTAAATGTTACATCATTATCAGGCTTATAAATGTATCTTTAACAGGTAAATTGAAGTAATTATCAAATAGATAAATAAATGCCTTTCCAAACAGCAATACTCCTTACATATACTATTAACAACATGGTGACATCCAGCATTCAGGTGCATTACTGCCACAGGTGCTGCAGAGGTGCATTGTGGGTGCAAGTTCATCCTTCTCAGCTAGTGTAAAAAAACATCATGGAGCCAAGGTGACCGCTGACGGACCTCCTATGGGCTTTAACATGGTTAACACTCCAATAATAAGCAAACTACAATTGCATTACAAGGTACTAAACACTATTTAATAAGAAAAAAATACATAAGAAAATAAAAAATAGATTCCATTGTTTCAGCCTTTACATATACTTTTTAATTTAATTCATTTCATATTATGTTAATAAGTACTGTATTCACTACTTTTTAATATCACTGGCAAACTCTCCAGTAAAAATAAATGCATGAATGCAATCACACACTACTTACATATACTTCCTAATACTATATTTAATCAATAATTCATATTGGAGACTGCTCCTTTAAACCCTGATGATGAAAGTATTAACTGTGGAAGCCCATTCGCTGACCACCGCGGAGCGATCTTATCCGCAGGATGAAGATTCTCATTTAGATGTGCATTATCGTCTGCTGTAGAGGAAATTGAGCGTGGCCCCGTGCAAGATTTGGTGCACATTTTACTCATAAAGTGCTCGTCCATTTTAGCAAGTGTGCCTAATATGGGAATTAAATTTGGCCTGCTTTTTCCCCCTCTCCGGCTGGGACTGCGGCATCAAAAAAGTCAAACAATCGCAGAGAAGTGCCAGAGGACAAGCCGCTCCGCTTACGGGATGAATGTGAACATTTTCAGTCTGAAGGATGTGTACGTTTATACTCGCCACGGTGACTAACGAGGACGAGTGGAATACAAAGTGGCTCCCGCAATCACGGCTGTCAGAGATCAGCATCTCGGCGGCTGGTGTGACATTTTATACTTTATAACATTCAAAAGCTCCTCCAGTTTAAAATGGAGCCAGGCTGGTTGGCGGGCGAATGTGAGCCCGGCGTTCTAAAGTGGCCTCCAATCGTTCGATTGTTCTCGACGAAAGAGGTTAAAACCCAGCGGCTCTGTTCAGGAGGAGGGCCCACTCAGGGAGGGGTGCGGGGGTGCTGCCCTGTGGTTGCTGTGCCGACAGTAAACCTTTTTGCTGTGGGTGGTTCTCAAACTTTTCACACTGTGTACCACCTCTGAAAATATCAGGCTCTCCAAGCACCACCAGTTTGACCAGTGTTAATAGAGCAGCACAAAGCCCAGCCAGACTGGATAATGAGGCTGCTCGGTTTATCTGTTTTACACACTAACGTACAACAGCTGCGTAGTCGGAAAAACGTACCATTGTAGTATTAAAGGGGCTACATGCAATACAATATATCGCAATATATCAGTGAGCAGCAACACAAAGGGCCACACCTCTCCACTTTAGCTTTAGCCTTATCAGCTGGTAGGGCTCTCCATTAGCTTTAGCTTTAGCCTCAGAAACTGGTAGAGCTCTCTCTACTTTAGCTTTAGCCTTAGTTGGCTACTTTAGCTTTAGCCTTAGTTGGCTAGTTTTAGCTTTAGCCTTAGCAGCTGCTGAAGTTCTTCATGCCAAACCAATGTTGACTCTCTGCTTCCATCTCTTTCCTGGAACTTGTTGTCTTTTCTTGGTTGGAAAAGACCTCAGAAAGTGTCTATGTGCTTCAGCTATCAGGTAGGTAGAGCCATGCAGCGCTAGCATCGGCTCCACGGTGCTAGCATCTTCTCCGTTCTTGTGTTATTCGGTCATGCCCCATGCTTGCTCACATTTGTATGTGAGAGGAGCGGCTTACATGCACTAACATGAACACCAAACACCAAAACAAAGAAGAAGTACCACTCATGGTCCTCCACTGGCCTTCTCTGGTAGCTTCACTGACATAAAAGGAGACATGCTAAGAATGAGAAGGGTGTTTGTTTTGTCATACTACATTCAGTACAATGTTATATTCAATCTGAGTTAATACTTCTGTAATAAGTGTGCGCTGTTCAACTTCAATCAACTCCAACTCCAGCAACCCCTCACCGTTGTTCACTGCGGGTGTCCTGATAATTAGTGTTTCCCGTCGAGGCTTCCTACAGTTTGGGAAGTTCTACAGTCGCTGACATTGCTGTTACAGCTTCCCACTCACGGTGAATTGCTGTCACTCAACCCTGATGGTACACAACAGTGGTGAGGCAACCATCAGAGCTCACACACCTACATGTTTGCCCCAGTTGTGTGCAGCGTGTTCGCTGGTACGTTGTGGATGTTGGTTTGTCCCCCAGAGTGGTTCTGTTCAGTCCCATCCACAAGTACTGTTTATTCACTCTGCAGGTAATGGCAGCAAAATACTTTTAAGTTTACCTCTCTCACTTGCAATGGCCTCTGGGAAAGTCCAGTGGCAGTAAATGTTGTTGATCCACTGCATCAAATAATGGTTTTAAAAGGCTACATTACATGGCATCTCTGTCCAGACCAAACACATTAAAGGGGATTAATGGAATTACCCTGAAAGCAACCTGACAAAATTGAACCAAATGGACCAACATAAGTGTGGTTGTTGATGTGTTGTCTCTTGGCTTCCATTATGAATTCCAGATTGCAATGTCCATTAAAACTGCACACTTAACCGTTAAAGCCTGTTACTAAGTGTTTTACTGTACCAATTACTATATCCAGATTGCGTCAGTCAATGCAGGATCAATCCTACCTTAGATATGTTGTAAATATAAGTGGTCAAACTGGCCTAAAGACGTCCTGACAGGAACACGGAGGTCCTGAACATAGAGAGACCTCCGACTCCATTCCGTGGACAACTAGGGACTCTGCGCCGAGACGTGGCTGCAGTTCATCTCCATTATGAACTCGTAATTAAATCTTAACCACCCTGCCTGATTGCCGTCATGTAAAGTCAAAGAGTGCGGAGTCAACAGAGACAATGTTTCAAACAGTACTTGACCCGAGCCCGGGAGAGCGGGAGGGCAGCGAGCGGCTGGGAATATGAACCCGTCCTTGTCTTTAATACTCCCTTGTCCTGCCCGTAATTGATTTGGTTCTGGAAAGATATTACATAAAAGGAAACTCTGACACATCCATTAATATTAGAAATTAGAGAGGAGTTTCTTGCGGCTGGCCAACTGTTTTGGTGGACACACTCAAAAAATGAACGACCGTCCAATGAATCTTGCTGAGGTTGTTGAGACTGACAGACAGATGTAGATTCATTGCTGTCTTTCTGTCCTATTTCTCTCTCTCTCTTTCAGCCCAACAAGTCCAGGCCCAGACTGAGGAAATCGGCCAGGTCTACATTATACTTATCCTATTACAGACAAGACAAAAAGTCTCACAATGTGAAATACTGCTGCCTTCTCAAAGTGAGATAGCGCACTGATTTGTATAACCTGTCAAATTTAGATGAACAACATTCCACCTTATCCATGAAGCAGCGACGGCTCATACATCACAAGGAATCATTGACAGCTTCTTCACCAGGAGATAGTCAGGCCCGCACAACACAAACATTAAAGAGCTTAGCAGTCGAACCTTACAGGAAGCAATCTACCAATCACACCCCAAAAAATTAAGATGCCATTTGGATTCTCTGTGAGTTGAGATGACAGTATTTCAAGCCTCCATGTGAGTATTTGCAAGCAGTGTTTTTCACAGCCCAGTTGGGGGCAATGGGTCAGACATCGCCCCCATCGCTCCACCAGCAGCCCCTCTCTGGCAGAAAAAAATAATTGGATTACCTCATTGTTATCATGTTAAGGTTGACAGATGCCCCTTATGTTTAGCTATGAGAGGGATAAGAATGGTGCAAAGTTGAATGAGTCATATTTATACCACCAGTGACTCAGCTGATCTGGCACCTTTTGTTTGTTTAGTGATATTGCAGGACATCTTCGGTCCAGGTATTTCTCTTTTTTGCATTTATCTTCATCTCTGCTCCACACTTCTTCCTTTTGATAATGTACATTTCGCTCTATCGTGGGTCGTGTCACTCATGTCCATGTCAGCTTCACGTCTGGCAACTAGTCATGATCAGACCATTTGGTGAGGTGCGAGTGGAAGGAGGAGGAGCTACGGCACGATCTGACTGGATGTGGTATCCAGTGCGACTCATGGTGACTGGAATGTGGGCAAAACCACCAGCCAACGAACCAATCAATCAATAAACCAACCACCAAGCCAACCATTTAATCAATCAAGCTACCAACCAGCCAACCAACCATTCAACCATTCAATCAATCAACAGACCAAGCAACCATGTAATCAAATCAATCAATCCACCAATGAATTAATCAATCAATAAACCAATGAATTAATCAATCAATCAACCAATCACTCAGCCAATCACTCAGCCAATCACTCAGCCAATCACTCAGCCAATCAATCAACACATCAGCCGATCAATCAAACAATCAAACAATCAGCCAATCAGCCAATCAAGCAACCGATCAGTCCACCAAAAATCCAACCATTTAATCAATCAGTCCACCAACAATACAACCATTTAATCAATAAATCCAGCAACCAACTAACCCATCAACTAATCAATAAATCAATCAATCAATAAGCAGGCCAGGCCACGGGGAAAGGTCCTGGTTCTCCTGGTGGCCTCACCTGGTCTGGCAGAAGGTCAAGATCAATGCCCGGAGCTGTGGTTCTGTTTTAAAGTTTCTTCAGTTAAAGGGAGTTTTTCCTCAGTGCTGTCGCCTGGTACTTATTAAAGTCTTAAGCTCCGATGCTTATCAACTGTTGTCGCGGGGACAACAGTTGATAAGCATCGGAGCTTAATAAACACAGACAGCAGCACATGTGCGTGTTTGACCTGTTCTTTTCCCTTCAGAGGAGATAAATCCGGTCGCAATCAAGACGAAGATCAAAGTCAAAGCAGAAGAAAGAAGAGAAGAGCGTTTACCTTTCTCTTGTTGTTGGGACTCACGTACAAATAGCTGAGTATCGTCTTGGCTCCTACTTTGTCATTCAGCTTCTGGTACGTTGCTCCGTAGTCAGTTGACCTGGAATGTAATCAAAAAGGTCTGATGAGCTGCTTGATAAATACTTGTTGTGATCATCAGTCCCCTCTGGGACTCGACGAAGGTGCAGAGAGGGTCTTAATAAGTCCCCTTTGTTCCCCGTGCAGCAACATGAAGGGGACCGTAGAGGACTACGGGGGTCACGCGACTCAACAACCATGACCTCCTGTTGCTCGAATATTCGGAATAGTTCCTTAGAAATTTTTCTCAATCGTTCCTCAGGACGGAAAACTCGACCTCCATAAAAACTGCGGTAACAATAACATCTTAGTATTTTTTCCACTTCAAATCATTTTAACCCTCTAAATGCCAGTTTGTTTCCATAACTCCACACTATTTCAATTAGAATGTTTTTTTTTCAAAATCTCAAATGTTTTCAATAAAATGCAATTCAAGGAGGAATTTATTGTCATTATTATTATCATTATTATTGTAAGGGCCCCAGATGGTTCAATGATTAGCAGCAATATTAAATTTGAGGCATTCTTATTTTTTCTGCAATTACATAATCTATTAGCAAACTCTCTTATTAGTTCCTGGAGACAAAAAGTGTCTCTTGTAAAAATATCATATATTAATATTCTATCAAACTTTAAATTAGTCAGCTTGAGTCTGAAAGATACATATCAAATATTATAACATTTCTAAGGAATTTTGACCCCCCTAATTCTTTCTTCCAATTTTCAACCAACTAGACGGGGTTGCTGCTGCGTCCCGCCAGTCTGGTCTTTGCAAAAACAAATCTATCTGTCCATTTTCAGTCTCTGCATCCTTTGCAGGGTCCCCGGCCTGGGGGGATTCCAGCGACTGACAGCTGACCCACCAATCACACGGCTGACGAAATGACCACTCCAGGCAACTTAGAGTTTTCCATCCAACACAGTCTGCTTGTTTTGGATCATGAAAGTATCACCTGGGTGTTTGTGTTCTGCCGCGTGGCGATGTGAGATATGGAGATGTTTCCCAAAGCCGCTCAGGTGATGTACTTACATGTTCTCGCTCGTGGTTGGTTCACCTGAGCTGCATGTTGATGCAGCTCTGAATGAGGCCTCTATTTGGACAGACGGCCCCCCGAGACCACCACTTCACAGAGCTATTGTCTGGCTCGTTACTATCCGCGTTCTTGCCGTTAGCAACCGTTTGGAAGATACGCAGAGCGCCAATTTTGCTCTCCAGGAAGAAGTTCTGTCACTGATTGATGTGGCGGGTAAATAAAGCCCTCATCATGAAACTCGGCTCACTTTGCTTAACAACGTGAGTGGCTCATTCAGATGTGACTTGACTCGCCAAATCCAAAACATCCTTTATTTTTGAGAACAATAGCAGGCTTGTTTGTGCTGATGAAGACGAGAAAATATGTAATTATTATTATTATTATTATTATTATTATTATTATTATTATTATTATTTGTTAACTACATTTAGTCTGAATAGCTGCAAGTTATCTGTGGAAGCATAATTAAAACATTGGGGAAAAGAAAACACTGCTCTACTATCTTTTTTGGTTCGTGTGTTTTTTTTGGTGTAAATTATTTATTATGTAGGCCTATTTAAATATTTAAAATATTAAATATTTCACAAATTATACTCGGGAAATAATTCAACATGCATTTCTGTAAGGATTACTGTTTTCGCCACATACTGAAAAGTTGTGAATTATGCACACTGTAAAAAAAGATACGTATATTTTCAAAAAAAAAAAGAAGCTGACACACAAATACACCGCCAGTTTAAATATCACCGCTTCCCATAACATTCCCTTAACCCCGTGACATGATTTCCTGCTTCACACCTGCTACACACATATATATATATATATTATTATAATATATATATATATATTTTTTACAATTTTCTGTCAGAGCTTAAAATGAGTGACCTCCGCTCATCTCTGTGTCTGAAGCCAGCCTCGCCGTAACATCACAAGAGCTCAATGACGTCGCCAAAATGCATATGGTGATCTGACGACGACAGCTCTTGGTGAGTCAATTGAAGCGGTCCCATGAGACACTGCATGATGCGACAGTCCTGCCCTTCCTGCTGCCTCCTCACCGCTGCAGGGCTTTAATTAGTCGCAACAAAAAGTCTGTCAGGCCGACTAAAGGCAGACAGAGACGGCCGAGACTGACATCAGCCACTCAATCTGCCAACGCCAGGCGAGGAAAACCAGCTGATCATGTTTGAGTGTGGGAGTGGGTGGACGTACCAACACATCGCCCATATTTGTTTTAGAAATATCTCCAAAATCCATTTCTTTCTCCCAAAGTGCAACTCGATTACTAACTGAGAAGAGTCAGCTCTCACAGCCGCCATTATATTTAACTGAAGCGATAGATGTTTCTCTCTGGTAATTTTATTTGTTGACGCAGTATCACAATTTCACATTCTGTTGGCGCACAAGTCAGGCATTTATTCTTCAAACATTATTTACATCGCAAAAAAAACAAAGTAATTGAACATCTCATTCAAAAGCTACCATTTCAGAGAGCTGAGGTTTTCAAAGATGCTTAAATGCAAAACCTGTATTGGGCTGATATTTAGCATTTTAGACCATCTCCGAACGTTTGAACAACTCATCTGAGTCGGCAGCTTCAATTTATTTCAGGGGAGCTTTGCCTCAATCAAGAAGCCATTCTAATTTCCCGTGAAGGTAGTGATGGAGCCCGGAGCATGCAGATTGTCAAACTGCAGCTGAATGCCTCGTGTGACTTCAAATGAAGCAATCATCTGACACCTACTGATCCACCTTCTCTCCTTGTAGCTGTTAAATCTAGAATGAGATCCTCATTCTGAGAGCTCCATGCTTGAAGTTTACAAACAACTGTGGAAAAAAAAGGCTGAAATATTCATGGGACGCCGGCGATTTACTACCTCTAAGAGAATTATCACCGGCTGGTTTTATAATGTGTGGAAGGAAAAATACATTGCCACTGGGCAAAGCATCCATCTGAGGGGAAACCAGCAACACCAGTGGACTGTGGGACAGTGACATCAGCACTTATTGATCTGCCTGTCAGAGGCTGATGTCAAAGATGGACTTGATTTACTGGCCAGTGCTTCACACAGGAGATTAGAATGGCCGTAAATGGAAAGAAAGAAAGAAAGAAAGAAAGAAAATATCCCCCAAAAAATCTAAATAAATACAGATACATAAATCTGAATATTAAAACAATTTAAATGAATAGATGAAAATAAATACATTTGAATATTCATATATATAAATATAAATAAACTAGACTCAAATGAATGAATCTGATTATTAAAAAACAAAATAAATAGATGGAAACTAAATCTGAATATCTAAAAAATCTAAATAGATTTTTTTTTTAAAAGGAATATTTTCTAAATGTAAATAAATGTAAATAAATAAATATATCTGAATATTTGAAAAATCTAAATGAATGAATACTTTTTATTTGAGAGCACACACCAACATGGTGCAAGGATACAACACTGACATCACCATGGCAACATGGTTCATCAAACTGGGAAGTTTTTAATTCCTCTAGTTCTCGCTGGATGACGTCTGATGTAAGTGGGCCGTTGAAGTGTGTGTGGAGGTTGCGGGCGTGAGCGGTCACGGCTGCGTGTTCTTTCATCTTAATTTCGCTCTTGATCTCCTGCGCTGGAAAATAAGGGCCCAGAGGTGGATGATTACCGAGGCTGCTGCTGGGGGATGTTCGGTCATGTCTGACCCTTGTCAAATCGAACTCTGTCTCAGAAAAAGTCATGCCCTTGGATTAGTGAAACTCTTCTGAACATGTCAGAAAGACGAACATTTATAAAAGTCAAGTCAATCTCACTGGTTTCAAAAGATAATTGAGAAATGACCTTCGTAAATGAAACGGTAATGTGGATCTCAACAGCTTTCTCGGCTAATGAACTCCACTGTTGCTGCAGTTTTTCCAGATGTTCCTTTTTATTCTCAAAAGCTGACAGCAAAGATTTTATCATTTGCTTCGTTGAGTGGATCAGAAATATGAACAGAAAACTGGAAGTGCTGGCGATTTGTCGCCTCCCTGTTGGGATGTCCGGATCTGATCCCACAGTGGTTTCATTCTAACCACTCTGGTAGGAAACCAGATCAGCCTACAGGTTTTGCCTGTGGAGTACCCCTGGGCTCCGTTTTGGGACCCCTTCTGCTGCTGTATGTCCTCCCTGCAGGTCAGATAATCCTTCAAGGCCTCTGCGGTTTGTCAATCGGCTTCTTTAATTAACTGCTTGCCGAGAATCAATCAGTGTTTGAGTGACAACCACCCGCATCTTAATTCGGATCAAGCTGAAATTCTCATTATTTCCCCTGATGGTGCCACTCCTGAGATTAGACTGCAATTTGGGCGCTTCAGGCAAACTGGGTAAAGTGGAGTTTTGAGAGTTGCACACATCAACTCCCCTTCAATAATACCAACTGGTGTTGTATTTTATACCATTGGAAAGCCTGATTAGTTACCTTTACAATGAGGTACAACTTGCCAAAATCCCTCAAAGAAAGTTCCGAAACATTATTTTAGTCAGTCATTTCCCCCCTTTAATAATTCCCAATTGGTGTTGTATTTTCTACCGTTGGAAAGCCTAATTAGTCACCTTTACAATGAGGTACAACTTGTAAGGAATGTGTATCCGTGGAATCAGCAGCACAGCTAAAAGTGTGAGTAACGCCAAAAAAGTGCTGCCAGGTGTGTGCCAGTCACAGGTGTATGACTGGCACCTTGCTGGCACTTGAGTGAATACCAATATTAGAATATTGGAGGGAATTTAGGCACATTTGTTGGGGGCGTTACCCAGCCCTTTAGCTGTGTTGCTCATTCCATGAATGTGTGATCCTTACAAGTTGTACCTTGTTGTAAAGGTGACTAATAAGGCTTTCCAACAGTATAAAATAGGACACCAATTGGTAATATTAAAGAGGAGAAATGATTGACTGAAATAACGTTTCCAAACTTTTTTTTGAGGGGTTTATAAATGCGCTGGCTTTACAAAGCAGCTGTAATGGCTGCTTTGTATTCTGTGGAGCTTTGTATTCTTCTGTAAAGCGCTCTCACTCACCACTGTCTGCGAGCGCGCCGACGTGAATACATTTTACCCACTTATATACTTCATTGAGAAAAATACTCTGAGGGTATGTGAGGGGGAGATGTTTCCCATCATGCCTGGAATATCTTATTCTTCTGTTTTCTATTTCATAATCCCCATTTCACACCTATACACACACACTAAGCCGAGAGCCCAAAACGTCCTTGAAACATCCCCGTGTCACATCTCTGAGAGGGATTACAATTATGTCCGCTGTCACCTACAAGGCATCTCACGGAGCTCAGCACTGAGACGTGGGGCTGCAGTGCGGAGTGTGATCATCACCATATTGTGAGGCCACGGAGGTGCGAGTGTTAACATGACACACACCAGTCAGGGGAGAACCTGCGCTGATGGTTGTATTAAACAGATAACACGTTTCTTCCAGGATGGTTGACAGTGTGTCGAGGCTCATATGATGGACTCATGCAGTCCTCCCGGGGTCAGTCCAATGTCCCCACAGTCCAATGTTCCCACAGTCCAATGTTTCCACAGCCCAATATTTCTACAGCCTAATGTTCCCACAGTCCAATGTTCCCACAGCCCAATGTTCCCACAGTCTAATGTTCCCACAGCCCAATGTTCTAACAGCCCAATGTTCCCACAACCCAATATTCCCACAGCCCAATGTTCTCACAACCCAATGTTTCCACAACCCAATGTTCCCACAGTCCAATGTTCCCTGAGCCCAATGTTTCCACAGCCCAATATTTCCACAGCCTAATGTTCCCACAGTCCAATGTTCCCACAGTCCAATGTTCCCACAGCCCAATGTTCT
>CAESWR010001024.1:51489-67890 GCA_903171835.1 Mullus surmuletus
GCAGCGCTCAGGGCCGGCCGACCTGTGGCAGACGCTGGAAAAATAAATAGCGGGGAAACGGCGGCGAGTAAAAAGGAGGCGAGGAAAAGTGATTCAGCGAGTAAGCAGGTGTCGTCAGAGTGTGTGTGTGTGTGTGTGTGTGTGTGGAGGGGGGGGTCCGCCCCGGGAATGAATAACCTTAAATATCTGGACGGGACCTTTGCATGCTAATTAGCCACCCAGTCCATTTAGCCACCCAGCTGGAGGCTGAATTCACACACACACACACACACACACACAGCTTCGCTCTCTTTCTTGACTCGCTTTCTTACCCACCCTCGATTTCTGCTCGTTACTTTCTCCACACGCTTGCTATTGTGAGCCCCTGTGCATGTATGTGTGTGTGTGTGTGAAAGAGAGAGGTGAAGGTAAGGGTAATAGTGCAATTATGTTTTAACATTTCTGAGTTCCATTGCCATGTGACTCGGGGCTCAGATGCTTTTTAGTTCTTACAGTATCTATCTATCTATCTATCTATCTATGCCAAAAATGTGCTGCTATAGCAACAACAAGTCTTATTATTCAATAATGTTATTTTGACAAAAGCATGTTGTGATATCGTTGCATCACGTAGCTTTTTGTATTTTTGCCCTAAAACTGTGAAAAATGGTGGAACTTTGTGTGGAAGGGTCACATTCGCCCTCTTTCCTCCTCGGATGTATTTGTAAAGACTTGAGGGCATTAAGTAGACTTCAATCAATTATTCCAGTGTATTTTCATGCAGAAACAATATTTGTCTGCTGCTCCGTATCATGATTATGAACAAACATCAAAAATACCTCTTTCACTTGCATTCAACCTCACTAATCTACTTTATTGCTACTACTAACACAATTCTTCTTGGTAAAATACACAAATATTTAAATTAAATTAGTAATAAATCATTGTTAGTCAAAAAATACGTAAAAAAGGATGAAATATTAACCCTTCTCAATCGTCCCTCAGGACGAAAAACCTGAAACTGCTGTAAAAATAAAATATATTTGTATTTTTTCCACTTTATATCAGCCTGAAAGATATATGTCAAAGATAATTGTTTTTGGGGGGGGGATTGTGAGCCTCTAAATGCCAAAAAACACCCCCATGAACTCTTAAGAGACAATAAAGAAAAAAGAATTGAAAGAAAGAGAATAATTATAGGCCCTTAAATGTGTTAATTTAGTAAATCGTTCATTTCTGTGAGCCCGGCGATGTGTGAGGAGGCCGACACATAAAGCGCCTGACTTGGTGAATGGTGGCGGTGGCGGCGTTGGCTCCGGCGGCGGCGGCGGCGTGCTGCCCGGCCGGCACGTCTGTCTGCCACATATGGAGAATTTGTGGGCAGTCATCAGTGAGTGGTCCTGTCAGATGGTCTCCCGTTGGAAAACACATATGTTATGTCACCGAGTGTGCCAATTAGGACGATGGGCCTAACCTAGAGTAAATACCGTGGTGGTGGCTCCAGCCCCCACCACCCTCCCCCCCTCCACCACTTTTGACACTCCGGCTTCTCCGTGTGAATGGCTGCGTCGTGGTGCGATGGGATGCGGATGATGGTTCACAGAGAGAGATGCATTGATTAGTCGGAGTCGACCACTCATGGACACGGATTTAGGGAATAAAGCGTTGAGGGAATGTGGAGAAGCTCATTCAGGGTCACCACACGTGGTCTGGCTCAGTAAAATACCCGCTGACCAGTGTTGCCAGATCTTCCGAGACAAATAAGCAAAAACAAGCTTACTCCTGCTACGGAGCCCCCTAGGTTCTGGAGAGAGAAAAAATTGACTGCGTGCACGGCTCTGCAATCCGTTGCATTATTCAACATTAGAAAGCAGATGGATGCATTCTTTGACTCCTTCTTTTTCACCAAGTCTTTGTCATATTTCTTCCTGTATTTCACCCACTTTGTCCTGTGCATTGTTACTCAAAACCGTTTTGTGAGACGTTTTCCTAACCAGAAAGAAAACAGATCTGCTGCTCTACAGCTCCGATTCGCCTCTGATTGGCTCGTACTCGTTGCCAACAGGGTCAGAGCCAATTAGAAGCAGGATGCGGGCGGGAGAAAACTGTTGTCTCCTGTGTGTGTGTGCGCGTGTGTGTGTGTGTGTGGGGGGGGGGTGTGGGGGGGGTGTGGGGGGGTGGGGCAGAGGACACAGGCAGGACAAACTATTCTACGTTTAAATAATGTATTGAAAAATCTACTTGACAACTTATTATAGAGCTGGGAACAAGACCAAATAAGCAACTACACTTTAGAAACAAGCCCAAAAAAAACACAACCCTTGGATATCAATATTTATAAGCAACTTTACAGAAAAACAAGCCTAAAATTGCTTATAGTAAGCGGACTTGGCAACACTGCAACTAACATGAACTTATGGATCATTATCATCTCTGTGGAAATGTTCTGAGAGGAGCCACCACCTCAAAACCACTTGTTACACCTGATCAAATACGTAAAGAAAAACAGAAAACTGCGCCATTTTTTCCGTAATACAGTAAAATCTGATGTTTTACACCTACTCAACATAGGTTTTCAATACCAGGTCAAGGGGTCCAGCAGGAGCGGGTGGAGCACCAACGCCGCGAGAGGGCGGAGGTTTCGCATCCAAAGTCATTCCACCGGAGTGCGTGGGTTGGAGTGACGTGAACATAATTAGCATTTTTAATATGGCTGAAGGCAGGACGGGGGTCGTGATGAATGGCTCAAAATAATTACATCTGTGATCATCAATATTTCTATATTAATAAGGTGGATCAGATCCAAATGAGTACAAACACTAATCCCAAACTGATAAAAAATATATTAAGGAGTCATTGACCGACACACACACACTCTTAGTTGTGCTGTGTGTGGAGGACGTGGATGACTCTGCCACTGTCTTTAGCGACCCTAGAGATGAGTTTTCCCATTTTCCCGCCCATTTTCAATCCACCAAAAGAACAAAAACTGAATTTAAAACCAGTTGTGTAACAGATAACGGCCATTTGCATCGTGTTTCGTCATGAAGAGTTGATGATTTGATCGTCCACGTTATGATGTCATTCAACCTCCTGCAGTTCATGAAGTCAATGGAACTGATCACCTTCACACCATAGCTGAGCTGCTAATGACTCGTGTTCATTCATCATGGTTTCAACCACAAGTATTAAAAAGTCTCCCCAAAATGCTAATAATGGGCCATGATAGCCACAGGACACCGCAACACTGGCTTTAAACAAACACACACAAAAAGCTCTTTTTGAATGTTTCAGAAAAAAGAGGAGGAAATTATCCGGGGATATATTAACGATGTGGGAGGAAGCCAGAGCTCGGGGTGGGGGATCACAGCCGAGTGTGTGTATGTGTGTGTGTGTGTGTGCAACGCTTTAGGTGTTCAAAATATCTATCCGCTATTTCTTTTTAATCAAAAGTCTGCCAGCAAACACTGTTATCTCCTATAGTGGCTGGTAATTGTCCTTGGATGGAGGCAGGAGAGAAAATATCATCATGGATCAGAATTCCCAAACACGCATATACAAACAACAATTACAGTTTCCTGCGGCGCCGGCACGCAGAATCAACAAATATGAAATGCGGAGTATTAGCGCAACCAAAACAGGCAAACACTCCGGGTTCGTGTACTTGGGGGCATTTTCAGCTATTTGTTTTTCTCACTTCTAATTTTTGTAATCACGTGAGACCAGACTCCTCCGGGGGCGCGGGGTGGGGGGGGGTGGGGGGGGTTAAACGATGCGCATTCCGGGGAACAGAAATAAAGTATCTCACCACATTTAGTAAAAGTTGAAACTGCTCTTAGCTTCTTTTCCGTCAGCGCATTCGCTCCTTAATGAAGCAAATGCGTCAAAGCTGAAAATAAAATGTCTTCAGTGCAGTTGAAATGGATCAAGGCCCCTCAGAGGTGTATGTGTGTGTGTGTGTGTGTGTGTGTGTGTGTCTGTGTGACTATGGCGTTAAATCGCGGTGTGATTGAAAGACACTTTTCTATGCAAACAGGTTATGACATCCCTAATTATTGTTCGCGCCTGTGTTTAGCGCATCCCACAGGCAGGCGCTACCAACTCAGCATGGATGCTCTTATTGTGGCGGGGAGGAAGTGATGCTTTCCACTGATAATTCAATGTTTCCCCCTGAAGCCAAATCAGGGTTTTCTTTCCCTCCTCCAATATTTTGGCATCTTTTGTTAATTTGGTCCTCTTCCACATCCACCTTTACTATGATTCCAACAACAGCCCGTATTTAATGATGTCACTTCCCCCTCTCTCTCTCTCTCTCGCCATGGTGCACAAACAGTGCATGCACACTACGTTTACATGCAGTCAATAATCCTTTTCTAACTGGAATATGGCCATGTAAAAACCAATAACCCATTTCAATAAGCGGAATAAAAAACGGTATGTTTGCTTATGACTAATATGTATGCCAATATTCATGATGGTTAAAATCAGTAAAGGAAAATTCCCCCAAATTCCCCCAAAATTCCTTTATAAATTATTAAATTAAATTTAAAAATATTCCATTAGACACATTTGCATGCATGTCAGCTCATAAAAAAACGAAATGTTTGGTGTTTATACATGGTTATGACCAGGTAAATGCAGTTCATATTAATTCCTGTTAATTCCCATTAATTTCCGAAAGATTCCCATGCAAAGTTACTACTTTTGAAAATTCTCGGAATTTTGCAACCACAGTCATGATGGTCTCCGTGCGTGGCTGATTTGATGGGGATATCCCAAATTAGTACAATTACCATGTAAACAGGTTATTCCCAATATTTCAGTAACCACAATTTGTACTTTAACCCCAATATTGATACATATACCTCACTATTGGCGTGCTTGCACAAATTACTCAGATTCACACTCACACACACACACACACACCTCCTCTTAAGTCCATTTGCCGCTGTTAATTGGCTGAACTTAACAACATGTGAAATTTCCTCCACTATGTGTGGAAATTATTGCAATTACTTAGCTGGAGTGCGAAGCAGCTTATGCGTTTTGTGACATGAAAGGCTTCGGGACAACATTAAGTGCAAGTGTAAAACATTCAATGTACACAATTATAGAAAGGAAAAAATGTGTCATTGGCTACGTTCCCCAGGGGAGCGACGACTCAGCGCTGTGAGCAATTTTTTTCTATACTAATTATGCAAATGACCAAAGAAAAAATGTCCGCGTGTGAGTGTGTACAAATACTCAAGCTGAAGTGCTTTGTGAAAGGAGGTGCTGCAGATAAGAGTTTGGAGCACAAGAACTTCCAAAGCTTGAAAAGAGGATGCATGTAGGCAATAAATCACTGTTTAGGACTTTGTCATGGCGGGGAGATAGCACCTGACACAATTATTGAAAAGAAAATTGTGGATACTCGTCCAGCTGATAAGGGAACATCACTCACAGAGCGGAACGTCCTCCCTCCTCCCACCAAACGTCTGAACGCCAGCTTGCTTGACTTCGAAATGAGGTCTGACTATAAACATCTTCATCGCGGAATTCAGGTTTTGCTCTTTGGGAACATAAGGAAAGCAGGGATTTATGTGGCGCTTTGATAAACAGTCGACTTTCCTCTCAGGTTTTTCCGCCCAGGGCCTCGACCCTGAGAGGAATCTCTCTTCCAGCTGCTTATAAAGTCGACGCCGGTCTTTCATCGTCATCAGGAAAAAGTCAGAAGAGGAAATAATAGTCAGAAATTCTGCGATGAAGATTTCAATATAAAAAGTTATTCCCAGTCCTGCGCCTCTTTGTTTATGTCTGACACGCTGCCTTTTCAACTTAGACACCCAGAGTTCCCAGTTCCCCTGAAAGCAGCACGCCGACAAGGCGGTGTGGAGATCAGAGCCGCTTCCCCGCGTGACCGCCGGGCGAGCGTCACCGAGTGTCACTCTGCTTCTGCCTACCAGTACACTCGCATTTTAGATCATATAACTTAAAATACAGTGAATTTTGTTGAAAAACATAATATTTTATACAATAAAGATATTTACAAATAGTTTTTCTTAAATGTTTTTGATATCCAAATATGTATACATTTTTTTCTGAATGTTTTTCTTCCTTTGCAGCTTTAAGTACAAAAATGTCCTACCAGTACACGCACATTTGAAATGATATAACTTCAAATACACTAAATATTTTTAAAAATCATATATATATATCATATCATATCATATACATATTTTGATTATTTTGCAACACTCTCTAATGACCTTTAAAAAATAAATAATTTCTTTCATTTTAAATGTTTAATTAGTTATTCTAAGCAGCTTTAAATGAAAATATTGTATTTTATGCAATAAAGATATTTCAAATAGTTTTGCTACATGTTTTTGATATCAAAATATGTATACAAATAAAAAAAACTTTAATGGACTGCAGCTTTAAATACAATGATTCTAAGCGTTCTTATGACCATAACGTGTCCTACCAGTACATTTGTGTTAAAGATCGAACAGCTGAAAACTCAACGTTGTTAAAAAAGGGTATTTGATTTTTTATTATGATTTATGCAAAGCTCCCTCACTTATATTAAAAACAACTTTTATTATATCCTTTTAATCTAAATTAGTTGCAGCTTTTGATATTTAAATTTACAATCGTAATATCTTTGGGGAAGACGGTGCGCTTACAATGTCGGGAATTTGAAAAATCAAAGCAAATCGTCAATTATCAAAGGGAATGAAAGTGTTTCATTTGCTGAATTCCACCCTGTTGGGACGCTTTAGGGCCGGGTATCTGTTGCCCACGGCGACGGCGGGTTAAAAGCAGCCCCCCCAGGACATGCCTGCAGAGCAAACCTATAGTGGGAACTAGCAAGCTCTCATGTTTCTCCCTTTGTTCCCATTATTGGAGATGACAGATTCCCCGTTGCCATCGTTTGCATTTGATTGAGGGCGGCGAGACAAAACAGTGATGAGAGGAAGCACTTCCTGTCTGCCGCCTCACCTTCCTTCCTGGCGCCCCTCATCCGCGCAGACGACTCACAGACCGCTCCTCCCTGCGGGTCCTCCACGCTCTGTCTCAATTGCTCTTGTGAATGTCAACAATCTACTTCCTTCGTATGGGAGGTTTTCGGCCGCGGCTTCTGGCAGGAGAGTCGACGCATCTGACGAAGCAAAGGCGGCGTAAAGGAAACAGAAATGACGCTTCACGCCGGCTGCGATGATCCCACGCCACCGCCGCGCCCGAGAGCCCTCATGGCGACACGGCCGAGCTTTTATTACACATCCTGGTTAGCACTCGTCAAAAACTGCTTTTTACATATGAATTTTCATTTATTAGTAACCCCATTTGCAGCAGTACTGGTCAACTAGCAAGTCATAAAATGAATATTAGTTTATACGTTTAGTATTGAAATGAGAAATATTTTAAGGCTCTTTTGCTCTTACTAGCGAACAAGATGGAGCCAATATTCTTACTATCTAACTAATAAAGGCAAGATATCTACTAGTTGACTAATAAAACCATTTGTAGCAGTACGAGTCAACTAGCAAGTCTTAAAAAGAATATTAGTTGGCTAGTGAAATACATAATGAGCGCTAGCTACCTATTTTAAGCCTCTTTTGCCCACACCAGTGAACAAGATGCACCCAACATGTTTACCAGTCAACTAGAAAAAGCAAGACATCTACTAGTTGACTAGTAAACCTATTTTCAGCAGTACTACTCAACTGGCAAGTCGTAAACTGTAGTTCACTAGTGAAATACATAATGAGCACTGGTTAACTAGTTTAAGCCTAGTTTGTCCTCACTAGTGAACTAGATGGTTCCAAACTGTTTAGTTGTTAGTCATATTAGTATAGTATTAAATTAGTTGTATACTAGTCCACTAGTGAAAGGCAAAATGCTTCATAGTTAAACCTCCTTTGTCATAACTAGTGAACGAGTTGGACCCAATGGCCCCAACAAAGACTAGTTCACTATTGAAAATTATAATCCCACCTGCTTTATTTGCATGTTGCTCACTAGTTAACAAATTGTCTCAGGAAATGCAGTACTGACTACTTAACAAGTTCAAGCCTCCTTTGCCCTTATTAGTGAACTACCTGGACCCACCATGTTTGCCAGGTAACACACTGGTACATAGTTAACTGTTAGCCATTAGTTAAACCTCTTTTGTCATTTCTCGTGAACGAGTTGGACCTTAACAACCCAACTGTTCACTACTGAAAATTATTAACTAACTAGTTAACAAGTTGCCTGAGAAAATGCAAGGCTCACTATTTCTGGAATCTCCCATCTGTGGTACTAATAACTAGTAATCTTAACTTGTTCAACTTCTTGTTCTTGTTCAACTTCTTAACTTTTGCCCTTACCAGTGAACCAGATGGACCCATCAAGTTTACCAGTTAACGAGTAACGGCAAAATATCTACTAGTTGACCAGTAAACCCAGTTGCAGAAATACTCATCAATTAGCAAGTCTTAATGTGAATATTAGTTATGTAGTTTTCTAGTCAACTACATAATGAGCACTAAACTATTTAGTTGTGAGTTATAGTAGTATATTAGTTCTATACTTGTTCACAAGCAAAAGGCAAAATGTTTCAGAGTTAATTAGTTACCATTACCAGTGGACCCAACATGTACTAGTTCACTAGTCTCCACCTTCTTCATTTGACCTAGTTCACTAGTTAACATGTTGCGTCAGGGAATTCAACAAGTCAACTTGAGAGTGCATCAGGCTGCTTACATGTTAACAAGTCAAAGGAGCAGTGCTGGATAGTTAACTAGTTAGGCTCCATTTTGAACTCACTGGTTAACTGAGGCTTTAAAATGGTTTATGTAAACCAGTGGGAGACACAATGGCCACCAGTCACCCAGCTGGTGGACTTCACATATTACCACTCACACACGTTAACAAGTGTCTCGGCTCGGCGAATGTAACAGCAAAGCAGTGTCTGTATCAGGTATCACAGAGTTCAGCTGCCGCCACCTTCCAACACGACGTGAGGACACGCGGTGGAGTCGGGAAGGTCAGAGCGAGCGGCCGGCCTCCTCCGGCTCGGCTTCCTGTTGGCATCTGATCCGTCTCCTCATGGTACCGACCATGACCATGACTTCAACCCGGCCCACACAGGAAGTCGTTCAAGGCCAGGCTGTCCAGGCGGCCGCCGAGCTTGGCTGCCACGCTCCTGTGTGTGTGTGTGTGTGTGTGTGTGTGTGTGTGTGTGTGTGTGTGTGTGTGCAAGCCGAAGCAGAAGACATGCTGGCTCCCCTATTAGAGGAATAAATCCAAGGACAAATGAGCGAGTTTGGCAGGACTGAAAGCAAGAGGAAAACAGGCCAATCAGAGGAATCGAGTCGTTTCTCTCCTTCAGTACGATCAGTCGCCTCAAACCGCCGGATCCATCGACAGACGGCGCGGCGGAGCGAAGGAACGTGATTATGGCCGAGAGCAAACGTGATTAGTCCGTCTTCTGTGGACAGTCACGGTCGCAGCGGCGTCTCAATCGCCGCCCTCTCAGAGGGAAGCTCGCCACAGCTACACACCGGCAACACCGCCGACTGACTTCATACGGGCGCCGTCCGTCATCACAATCCAAACCAGACAATCGGTGGTCTGTCGCCGGGACAAAACACGGAGACCACGGCAGCGTTGGTGGGACCTCAAAGGAGACATGACTTAGTCACAGGAGAGGAGAGGAGAGGAGAGGAGAGGAAACAAGGAGAGGAAACAAGGATTAGGAGCGGAGAGGAGAGGAAACGAGGAGAGGAGACAAGAAGAGGAGAGGAGACAAGAAGAGGAGAGAAGACAAGGAGAGTAGAGGACAGGAGAGGAAACAAGAAGGGGAAGGAGAGGGGAAAGGCAAGGAGAGGAGAGGCAACAGGGAAAGGAGGGGAGAAAAGAAGAGGAAAGAAGGAGGTGAGAAGACAGAAGACGAAAGGGGTTGAAAGGACCGGAGAGGAGAAGAAACAAGGAAAGGAGAAGGGAGGAAGGGAGAGAAAACGAGGGGAGGAGAGGAAAGGAAAGGACAGAGAAGGAGAGGAGACGAAAGGAGAGGAAACACAGGGAGGAGAGGAAATAAGGAGGGGAGAAGACAGGAGAGAAAAGGAGATGAAAGGACAGGAGAGGGAACAAGGGGAGAAGAGGAAAGGACACAAGGGTAGAAGAAACAAGGGGAGGAGAAGAAAGATGCAGGGGAGAAGAAAGGAAAGGGGAGAGAAATTTCCCTGGAATTTTGCCACAAATCTTTCCCCACAAAGGTCTAATAAACCTTCCGAAAGCTGAAAAATGCAGCGTGTTCATGAAAACTGCCATCATCTTGTGTTGCCGTGGGTGACGAGTGACAACACCACACTCAAATGCAATGAGTGCTCTTCAAGGGTTGGGGGGGGGGGGGCTGAGAGGAACATCCACAAGTAAGTTTTTCAGGGAGAATTTATGGAGCAGGTCTGAGATCTGCACCAAAGCGAGAGTTTCAACCAAGATATTACAACCAAGATATTTTCAGAGCGCCAGGAAAGGGCAGCACGCCTTCGTCTGACTGGCGCGCAGGGGTTCGTCGGAGCGGAGCTGTCAGTTCTGGATGAGACGAGACGTATCTGGACGATGGATCAAAGCGAAGAGCGAATCCTGTGAAAGGTCACCGGCTAATTTGTCAAATTGTTGCGAGCAGATTGATCCGCAGGCCTGCGACGATCCCGGGTAGATCTGCACATTTCAGCAGAATAAATGACATTTTCAAATCGTGTCAGCGGTGGGACAGATGGGGGAGGGGGGTGTGGGGTGGGGTGGGGGGGGGGAGTATCGGCTCAGCTTGGGCGTGTTCAGTGAAATGTAATTACAGCGGCGCATCCAGGAGATATTGTGATTATCAATAATCAGATAAAACAACAAAGCTGTCTGCGCGTCCTACACTCACATCAAAAATAGTGGATTGAGAAATGGAGCAGAGGGCAAAAACTTCACAACACTGCGCCGCATTTTCCCCACGGCCCAGTTTTCCCCCAAGCTGGTTCTAGTTTCTAATTCTACTTCCTGGAGCCAAGAACCTCCTCCTCTCTGTGCCGGAGGCGGAGTTATTGATTTGTTATAATTATTTAAGAGTGCCGTCTCCTGCTCTCTAAAGTAAAAATCAATCAGTCAATCAGTCAATCAGTCAATCAGTCAATCAATCGATCAGTCGATCAATCGATCAGTCGATCAATCAATCAATCAATCAATCAATCAATCAATCAATCAATCGAGCAATCAAGCAAGCAATCAATCAAGCAATTGGTCAACTACTTTATTCATCCCCGGGGGGAAATTAAAAGGCAGTAGCACACTTCCACATTAAAAAAAACATAAACAATAAACTCAACAAAAAAGGAGAAAATCTTCCTGCATCTTAAAAAATAATTGAATAAATAAATAAATGAGTCTGAAAAACGGGAAAAACACATTTTGTCGCCACTAGTAACTGGTGTGTTGTTGGAACCAGTGGAGAGCAGGAAGTGGTGAAGCGGTTCCTGCAGCTTTGTCCCCATAGAGACCCAAACAAAGGCCGGTGCAGCAGAGCTAACACCGGCTAATGGAGAAGCACCATTAGCGGCTCTACAGCGTATTTTGTGTGGTGACCTCAGAGGTCTCAATCCTCACTTCATTGTCTCAACAGGAAGTTGTGAAATTTGAGTTCACAAAAAAACACCCCCTGTTAAACTCCCGATGTCTTGGGTTGCAGATGGAGTGTGTGTCTGTGTGAGCAACCTCGCTCCACCGTTACCGGCCCGCTTGTCTATGGCCTCACAATATGGCAGCCTTTTCCCACAATGCATTGTGTAATATTGTAGAGGATGCAGGATCTTAATGAGTGAGGGGGTATTGATTTCTGATCAGACGAAAGACGAGCATCATCAAAGAACTCGACGATTTTGCGGTCGGATCACCTGTAAGATTCTCCACAATAAAACCCGACGCATTAAAGGTCGAGTAAGGTCGCCGACGTGCAACAAAATGTCATTCCTTTGTTCAGAGCTCCTGTTTAACCCTCTGCATCTGCCGCCGCTGCTGCAGCACTTTTCAGAACAAGTGTTAAACCCACCGGCTTTGCCCCGTGTGACGGCAGACGCCCGCCGCCGCCGCCGAAGCCCCCCCGTCTGATGGCGGAGTTGTCTCACTGCATAGATCTCATTACTTAAAATCCTCAGCTCTGAAGCAGAAGGTCAGGGATCAGCAAATCCTCACTTCTGGCCGGGCTTATGATTCCATTCTGATGCAATTTTCCCTCTCCAATTCCCTGATTATCACACTCCTGCCCGCCAATTTGAGATCTCATCTGTCTAAGTTCAGACATTCACACTGCTTCAATTTCCATCCAGCTCTGGCACTGACAAAGCCTTGCGTGATTTTCCAAAACAATTTACGACTCGACTTTTTTTTCAACCCACTAACACTTGGCAAGTGCTCACTCTGGACAAATTCTACATTTGGAGGGCTAACACATTAGACGCTTCATTTTTTGGGGGCTTGCACAGGGAAACCAGACTCGCTTCCTCCCAAATATCCCGGCCAAACAGAGAGCGTGAACACGACTCCTCTGACGCCCCAGTATCGGAGTTAAAATGCCAGAAAACTTTGAAAGGGAACCAAATCAAACAAATATGAGGCTTGTTTTGACTGGAGTGATTTACCATTAACAGGGATTTTTTTGTTTTTTTTAAATCATGAACTGGATAATTAAAGTCGCACCGTGTTCTCCCGAAACCAAACCAAACACTTTGTTGTGCCTAAAATAGAGGATGAAAATCAGAAATCAGAAAACCAGATTTCACAAGAAATGATGGTCAAAGTCAACCAGTGACTTACTTCTAATTGTATCGGCTGATACCAATATTGATCCGATCTGATATCAGCACGAATCATACCTACTTTTATGACTTATTTTGGAGTATGAAATGTTAGAAAAGGCTTGATCAAGTGATATTAGTCAAACAGAGAAGAATAGTCAGCAACAGTGGATATGAGAAAAACTGAGCCATTGATTATTATCCAATGGCTTACATACATTTTAACCTTAAACAGAAGAATATTCTACAATTGAATGAAATAAATTCAAAATACATTAGAAGACCCTGAAAAAAACGTTTAATAAATAATAAACAAAAAAAAATATTTCTAAAGTGCAAAATAACGACTAGATTTACTTAAACACAAGCATATTCTACATAGAAGTGCTGGAGCGGAGTCTGGAAGGACTGCTTGTATCGGAGTGCTTATATTGGAGATTTTAGATGCAGGGCGATATAATCCCATACTCGTTTTTTCCACTGATATCGGACTGATATCTGATATCAATATTGAATCGGGACACCCCTACTTCCACCCATACTTTGATATGCAGTTCCTAGATTTGTAGTCCACAATTTTGGTCTTGGTCTTCAGACCGGTCCCAAGACCACTTTTTAATGGTCTTGAAGGCCTTGTTAGTGGGTCTGGTCTGGGTCTAGGACTGGGTGTCCTCTGGATTTTGTATCCAGACTGAGCAGTGTAGACCACCACTGGCAGGCTTTATGAACCCAACATCCGATCAGTATCAATCACGGTAGATTGATTATTTCCCCTGAGTTGCAGCCTCTGCTTTCTTACTAAATATCTTCATCAACTTAGAAGCCACATTCACCTGACAAATCCACATCTGATTTTGCTGGAGAAACAAAACGATGAGTGGAAACAGCTGCCTACGCAGCAAGAGACATGGACTCCGGGATCTCAGGTCCAGACAGAGACCCATTGGACAGAGAATCAACGAAACACTTTTGTTGGTTTTATGATTTGTGCTTTTTGTTGCTGTCAAATGTATTAAAATGAAAAATAATCATTTTCTGTTCTGTTTCGTGTTCATGTTTCTTTGATGTATCCAGTTCTGGTCCTGCCTTGGTCTTGGTGCCCCTGTGGATTTGGTAAAGTCTCGCTTTGTGTGGTCTGGACTACAACACTAGCAGCTCCGGTTCGGGGTGTAAATAATAAAAATTACAATGGATTTTAACAACAGTCGTTCAGGGGTTACCGGTGCGGTCCAAGGGTTGACAAAGGGTTAAAAGGTCCAGATGGTAGAGTCGGGGCCAATGATTGAATAACTGGCCCAGTCCAAGGGTTGACTGGTCAGGGCAGGTCCACTCCAAGGGTTGACCAGTAACCCCTGCACTGCCATTGTCGAGCAGGGGTTACCAGTCCAGGCCAGATCATTGACAAAGAGTTAAAAGGTCAAATGGACCCTTCCAGATGGCAGAGCCAGGGGCCAATGATTGAATTACCATGAGATGAAATAGAAATTGAGCCCACATACATATAAATAAACGCATCTAATTAAACTCCCACAGTTCATTGTTACAACAGCACCAAGTGATCCGTAACTAAGAATCGCTTTGTTGGAAAATGTCCCAACACCTCAGCAGAAACAGGAGGTGCCTGATTGTCGAGGTGAAAGGAAACGAGCTGCGGTTGGAAACAGCAGATGTGATTTGCTGTGCTCACATGAATCCAGCAAAAACAAGACGCGGCGCCATCTCCACCAAGGAAACGCTGTGATTTATGGCCGAGGTCAGTTAAGGTCCATGCTTGTCCTAATATATCTGGTCCTCAACTCTCTCTGGACCCCCCCACCCCCCACCCCCCTACCCCGAGCATCAGATGATGAATAAGCATAAAAACTGAATCCCCCTAAACAAGTTAAAGCTCAGTTCATCATCAGCGCACATAAATACAACTTTAAATATCACCTTTTATTCCGACGCCTAATTCCCTTTGATGCCGACTTCCTGAGGGACCTGCAGCCGGGAGCCGCTTAGCGAGAGCCGCAAAGATTCAAGGGTGAATAATGTCCCCGACTTTCCTTATCGTCGCCTGACACGCTAGCTGACAAAGTATTAGCATAACAAGCTGCAGTGCATTATCGTGACTGTGCAGATTTGTTGGTGTCAGCAAAAAAAAAAAAAATCACACAGCAACAACGAGGCCCTTTACTTTGAAGCGGAAAATAGAAAAGGAGGCATTCAAGAGCAGCAGTCTCTGCCATTATTGGTTGTTGAGGTGTTTTCTTCAGTTAAAGGGAGTTTTTGAGGGATTTGTTGGCCCAGTGGACCTGCTGTTTGCTAAAGCGCCCCCAGATAACTGTTATAAATCAGTGGTATATGAATAGAATTGAACACAACTGAACATGGATCCAAATTTAAAACAGAAGCACACGATTAAAAACGTGCAGGATGCTTTTAACAGTGTAACCTGGCGAGAAAAAAAGCTTTCAAGAGGTCACATTTGGGGGCAAAATACAACAGTTTTCTGATTTTCAGTGTGTGTGTGTGTGCGTGTGTGTGTGTGTGTGTGTGTGTGTGTGTGTGCTTGCTGAATTTTGTTCCAACCCCTCTAGAGAGAGTGGTCCCTGCAGGTGATGATTAATAACTATGAAAAGTTACTGTGTGTGTGTGTGTGTGTGTTACAATTAAGGTTACTTTATTGTCATTTGCATGCAGTTACACATGAAATTCAATTTGAAATAAAATTTGAACAAGCCCTCTAAAGTCGTCTTAAAGCTGCGTATGTGTGTGTGCGTGCGTGCATGTGGCCAAGACATGGTTCTTTCACACCTCCAACACCTCTAGAGAGGGTGGTCCCCGCAAGTGATGATTAATAGGGCGGTCCCAAGTAACCATAAAAACCAGTATTGTATGAGTGTGCGTGTGTGTACGTGTGTGTATGTGTGTGTTAAGGTTAAGGTTACTACGGAATTTTTACTCAAAATTTGAGCAAGTCCTACATAAAAGCTGTTTCTATGTCTGTGTCTATGTGTGTGTGTTTGTCTATGTGTGTGTGTGTGTGTGTGTGTGTGCGCGTGCGTGTGTTGCCAAGACATGGTTCGGACCGCCGCCAGCCATCGAGCCCCTCGGCTGTGATCCTTCAAACTGCCATCAGCACAAACGGCGCAGTGAGACGCCATTTTACATTTTCATTGATTGAGGATTAAAACCTCTTGTGGACAAAAAAAGGAAATAGATAAATAAATAAAAATTCTGTCAAAGGAGAAAAAGCCCCTGTGGCCATTAGGGGCTATCTGCCCCCCCCCCCCCCAAGTCCCCATTATGTCAGCAATTCTGTGCTTTCCACGCGCGGTGTTTGGCGGCGCGTGCTGGCAGCCTCCAGTGGACGGCGGCTGCCAGCAGATGAGCTTTTAACCCTTTCAGGGACGCTGCCTTTTTTGGTCGGTTGTCCTTTAATTTCCGCATCACGCACACGATGAGCCGCACTCTCATTTTTGTGATTAGTATGAGTCGGCGCGAACAGCCGGTGCAGGCGTGTCTTTGCTTTTTAGATGCTGCCGAGATCACACGGGGAGGGAGCGTGCTCGGGGTTGAGCTTGTGTGTGTGTGTGTGTGTGTGTGGGGGGGGGGGGGGGGGGGGGGGGGG
>CAESWR010001024.1:68039-78785 GCA_903171835.1 Mullus surmuletus
TAGCAAATCCATTAGTAAATTTCTTTAATGCATGAAAGACTATATTTTTGTATTTAGAGCCGGAACAAGTATTTTCATGATATTAAATCAGAAAAAAGTTGTCTGGAAAGCAGTCTGGTGCAGGAATGCAGTGCCTCTGGGAAATGAAGTCTGCGAAAGTGATCCTTTGCAGCTTTAATAGAGGGCAGAAATGTTTTTTGGGTTTTTTTTTAACACAAGCTTTAACAGAAGCTTTGTTTATGTACTTTCTGTTCTGCTAAACTGGCATATAGAGGGTTAAAATCCCCCCAAATAATTCATATTTGATATATATATATATGTCAAGCTAAAGTTGATTAAAAAGATTGACTCATTTAAACTGGAAAAAATACTTAGATATGTTATTTGCGCAGCAGTTTTTAAGGAGGGGACGTTTTTCGTTCTGAGGGACGATTGAGAACGTTTTTTCAGGAACTCCTGAGGGTTAAACGCTGTTTTTGCACTGACACTGGTTCCCGGTCAACCCTCGCGCGTTACCACTCATGAATGAAACATGGCGGTGCGCTTGTAAGTAATTTTATCATTTGGGGGATTACGGCTTTGTTAGAACTCCGTGAGAAACAGCCACTTCAGATGCAATGTCTCTGCGAAGGAGACGCGGCCCACCTGCCACTTTCCAATTTTCAGACGAATGTAAAGAGATTAGCGGCGAGCGGATAGGAGAACGGCGCCGCAGCCTGAACGCGCCAGCGCCCTCGTAAATTGCGGGCCGCGTTTCCTTTCGCGAAACCCGAGAGGCGATTATGGAGGAATGAGTTGGACTATTTGTTCTGCCGCCCGCGATCATTTCAGGGGAATAAGAAACGGCGCCAAACAAAGCCCCGGATCCTCTTAAAGCGCCGGCATTAAGAGCAATTAACAAAGAGCCGGGGACTTGCGAGGGAATATTAGAATGTTAGCCTAAAAGCACAAGTACTTAGCGTTATACAGCCAAACATAATCCCTCCTCCCTGTAATCAATTTAAGGAGAAACATCTCATTAGAGGCGAGCGCCGCCGCCGCCGTCGCTGCTCATCTCCAGGAAGCAGCTGGCGGCGGCCCCGTAGCGGGGTGGCGGCGGTGGGGCGGCGTCGGCGGCGACGGCTGATGTTTCTCACATTAACTTTCAACTTTATGGACGGCGTGGCTCTTCTCCAGCTCTTCTCATGATGACTGCCAAGGTCATATCTGATGAAAACATGATGAAGCAGCAGTTTATCTTTCCACTTTACCTCCCTCCTCCCCTTCCTGCTCTCTCTATCTGCCCCCCCCCCGCCCCCCCCACCACCTCCCACCCTCCTGTCCCTCCATCTCCTGGCACTGAGTTATTGAACAGTGGGGGAGCGCTGATTTTTAATTACGCAAAGATCCGCAGAGTTAATTGAACATCGCGCGGCCCCTGATTTCACTTTACAGCAAATTAAGATGTTAGTTATGTAAATTTGGTCCCATCCCACTGAGGGACTTCTGCCAGACACCAAAGTCATTTTCCCCCCGCTGGTGTCAAGCTGCTGCCTCTGCGACTTACCTGAGGGACATTTCACACTATAAGAATAGTCTCTGAGAGCGACTCCATTTACACACTCGCAGTTTCCGCCGAGCCACATATCTGGATATGCCGCGCAGTTATTAGCAGAAGGAACTGAACCTCCAGGACCTTCGCCAAGGTTGTACGTTACTTTTAAAGTGGCATTTTACTGGGAGAAGTAGATGGTTAATCGCAGCAACGGCAAAATGGCACCGAATTTGGGCTTTTCTGACTGGTCGATATGTTGTCAATTATCACATTTTTTCTCATGTCATTTTTTGCTCATTAATTCATTTATCTCTCACACAAGACAAAACAACAGAAAATCCAGACAGAGTGAAGGCAAAGGTTGACTTGGAGCCCAAAGAACCATGTTGGTTAACATTATGTATTATTGTTTAATTATCTCTTCTTTATTTATTTGATTTATCCATGTTAATTATTTGTTATTGATATATTTGTATTTTTTATTTTATCCATACATAATAGTCATTTTATTCTTATTTCATTTTGATTAATTGATTTCTAAAATTGCACTTTATTCATCCATCGGAATTATTTCATTTGATTTGTATTATTATTATTATTATTCTCATTATTATTTTATTATTATATTTATAATTTTATTTACTGCATTTTTTTAATTGTATTTAGTTTCCTTTATTTTCCTGTGCTCAATAAAATGTTAAAAATGTTTAGATGAATTAGACTGTAAATCTTGACTCTGTTTTCCTTGTTGTGAGGAGAGACGACCTTACTGGTGGCTCTGGAAGCCTAAACCAGTTTATGATATTGTGCCATTAGATCCACACATTTCTCTTCATACTGATTTGGTGCAAAATCACTGGGAAAAAAAAAAGAAATAAAATATGATGCCATTTCTCCCCACATTTGTAACATTCACATCGACATCCACTTTGACACGTTTTTCCCCCTAAAATCTTATGAAATCAAAGTAAAGTCTGATCCCCCGTGTTACTCATTGTCAAAGACCTTATTCTGACGCCAATCGCTGGCCAGATGTTACATCATCGAATCACTGCCGCAGTAAATTAAAGATGGACTCCACCACCGACACGGCAACATCATATTCAACGCACCAAATGTAACAAAGATTAATTTACGGTTACCGTTTAAACATTAGCGTATTTTTTGCTGCCGGCTGCCGAACAAGAAGCTGAAGGCATCCATTTTAAAACCATGACTGCGATCTATTGCTGATTCCTTACAACAAATTTCCTCATGAACATATCTTGTTCATGAGGAGGCCTTTGCTTTCCAGAAGGAGGGAGACCTTTACTCAAATCCAGCATGCATGTCGTGAATGCATTTTCAAGACTGACAGCTGTGCAGCACGACTGCAGGCTGCGGAGCATCCTAATGAGATCAAATAGATTAGAGGGAATCCATTACTGCTGACAAGGTGTTAGTTCTCACTTGTGTCTTCTGACCCTCGTCGATACAGCAAGGACTTATGAGGACGCTCAAACCTCTCATCCCGTTTGGAATCAATGTGCCGCCATGAAAGGCAACCGCACATTAACCCGATTATTACATCTGTTCGTCACGATGCTTTTCAACACCCGCTGAGCTCGGAGGCTGCGTTCACACCGGACGCCAACTAAACGCCACATTTGTGCGTATTTTAACCAGGGAGGGGTGCCGATACACGCTACCATAATGTACGGTGGCCCAGAGCCGCCATTGCTGCAAATAAAATAAATGAACGCCGCTGCAAATAAAAAAAGAAACGATGCAAATAAAAAAGCCACAACGGAAGTGAGTTACCGGGGACTATTTTTGCCGATGCAGCAATTTTTTTATTTATGTGAGAGGAGAAGAAGAAGAAGAAGAAATAGTAAGAGAGAGAAATGAGAAGAAAAATGAACGAGAAAGTGAAAAGGTTAGTGTTTAATGTCGCTTGGTGTACTTTTCAATGTGTGATTTGTTTAGGCCGTGTAGCATAAGAAACTCCGGTGCATCGACAAAAATAGTCCCCAGTAACTCACTTCTGTTACCCAAACTACAGTTGCTTTCCAATGGCATTGCACCTCACAAAGCTCCATTGACAGAAGAAAAAGTGCAGGAAATTCACAGGGCAGTGACAACATTTGTGGCAAAAGACCTTCATCCATTTTCATCAGTGGCGTCACTTTCATTCACGTAAAAAATGTTCTATTGTTTAAATGTTAATTACCGGCGGTTATATGAGAATGTATATTTTTTTCAGCTTGCATGTTACAAAATGCCTTGAAATTTGTTTTTGCATGTTTTCCATTCTTCAAGCACCGGCATCAGTAAAGCCTTAACGATAGCATCCCTTATTTCAACGTTTTCTTGCTCCATTATAGCGCATCAAACACATGCCTCAAAGATGCAAATCTTCGAGAGAGATTTAGATTGTGAATCACTGGCAATGCTAAAGCTAACACAGCCCGACCAGCTGCTAAAGGCAACGTCAAACTTAAAGTGAGCAGAAAAGTTCGCCCCTTTGTGTTGGTCAGATCAAAAGGGCGACATCTAGTGTCCAAATGTCGTACACCGCCACCAGCAGTCTGTGTAAGCTTATGTATTCGGCATACTGATGCATTTCTACATTGCTCTTCTGCTCCGCCTTCCTTTTATTAGAATTTTCTGAAGCTACGGTGGCCTTTGAGGGATAAAGGTGTATAAAGGTGGAGACCTTTGCCGGGTTCTTGGGGCAGCATCTCGCTAAGGGGGCGGGGCTACGTGAACGCCATAGGTGGCAACATGGTGGCAACCAGCGTTCAGGTGCATCACTGCCAGAGGTGGTGCAGAGGTGCATTGTGGGTGCAAGTTTTGTCCATCTCAGCTACTGTAGAAACATGATGGAGCCAAGATGGCCGCTGAGGGACCTCCTATGGGCTTAGATCATAATAAGTTCAAAAAAGATACCAAACAACGATACACTCTTGTTTTTGATTTTTAATAATAAATGCTAAATATTATTACACAGAACAGAGTCACGGATCACCCCCCCCACACACACACACACACACACTCAATGCTCCACTCAGCTCCTCCTCTCCGCTCCCCATAAGGTGTGTTTGCAGTCGGGCCTTGTGGGAAATCCCGCGCAGCCACAGGAACGGTTGATAGCAAAAGAGAATGTTCTGCGGCCCTCCGTCTCCTCCCTTCTCCCTCCATCTCCGCCCGGACCTTATCTTAAATACCTTGAAGTGGATGGAGGCCCGGGGTCTGCGGGAAGCTGTCAGCCGCGCTCCGATGAGAGGGGCCTCTGCGGCGCTGATAGTGCGGCGGGGAAGCGGCGCTCGCGACGTGAACCTCTATTACAGTTAAAGCGTGTACATTTTTCTCTGCGCCGCAGCAAAACTGGCCTCAAACAGAGCGGCTCGCACGCTCTTATGAATATGGAAAGACGCCTGAAGAAACGATGTGGAGATGGAGAAAGAAAAAAAAAGGAATACAACCCATGAGAGTTCAAAGCGTCATGCTGAAACAAGGCTTCAAAAAGCTTCACGAAGCCTAGAAAGGATAACTAACTCCACTTCTGAGGGTGAAAACCAATGTCAGTTTGTCCCAATTCTTCTCCACCACAAATTGTGAGGCCGGCTCTTAGCTCTGTGGGAGGCGCCTCAAAGCCCCCGGAACTCAACGACGCAGCATGGAAGCACATTCACCGGCAGAAATTGACGCCCCCCCCCCCTCAAATTGGGCCATAGTTAACCCTTCAGAGTTCCTTTAAAAAACGCTCTAAATTGTTCCTCAGGACGAAAAACGTTCCCTCCCGGTGAACTGCTGTAAAAATGACATATATTAGTATTTTTTTCCAGTTAATGTCAGTTAATGTATCAAATATTAGTTATATTGGGGGGATTTTAACCCTCTAAATGCCAGATAGTTTACATAACTCCACAGTATTTTAATGGAAAAAATGCAAAAACTTATATAATTTCCATGAAATGCAATTCAAGGAGGATTTTATTATTATGATTATTATTATTACTGTTAGCATTATTATTAGTGCATCAGATGGGTCAATGATTAGCAGCAACATTTTGAGGCATTTTTATTCTTTCTGCAGTGACAGATAAAAAAAGTAAAATATCATATAGCAATACTTTTTCTAAAATATTTTCTAAATTAGTCAAATTATAATTAAACATTAAATTAGTCACTATTCTTAATTCGATTCAGCCTGAAAGAAACAAATATCAAATATTGTTTATGGATTTTGACCCTCTAAATGGTCCATATACGTCTGGACAAAAAACGTTCCCAGGAACTCCTGTGGGTTCATTATTCGCTCAGGGCTCGATTTCCATCGACAGCGCAGTGCAAATACCGGCGTATCCAGATTTCCGAGCCAGCTCAAGGCTCGCTGCGTGTGTTCACCAATTAGGCAGACCGGGAAGCGCCAAGCTGGGCGTGGCGGCGCAGCAGAGGGAGTGTGAGTGTAAACGCGCCTGCCCGAGTGACAGTTTGGTGCCAGAAAGTTGCGCCGCGCTTCCGCCTGCTCAGACCACGTCTGACTGCCGGAGCAGCGGAGCTCAGCTGCTCTAAGGAGACTTTGGTGGGTCGGATCGGGTGCAGGCGTGAGATGTTAGACCACAGACAGATGCTGCAGACGGCTGTGGTGGATGTCAGACTTATTTCATTTATAAATATGTGAACAACGGTCATCAAACCCTCTGCATCATTGAAAAGATTCATTTATTAAATTATTCATTCATCAACTCGACTCTTCGTCCATCAGAAGATGCCAGTCCAAGGCGGGTGGCGCGCGTCGCGACACATCGAAAATGACTGATGACTCGCCTATCGTGGGTTACATCACGTTAGATAATTAATCAACAAATCCCAAACTCATTCTGTTTCAGTTCCATCACTTCGACACACATCGAAATCAAGCAAAAATAAAAATATCATAATCTCTGCTTTTTTCTTGTCTTCCAAATCTTAGAGTGATCTGAAGTGGAGAAGTGAAACGATGTGTTTTGGTGACCAACCAAACTGTCTGTGCGCCGCATTCAAAGGGAATGAGAGGAGCCGTTTGATTGGCCGGGATGGGAGTGGGCTGTGATCGCACCCACAGCGGCGCATCCCTCCCTCTGTCAGATCCGCTCGCATCTGGTCTGGCAAATTACCCAAGCCGATGTAACCCACACCTCGCTCGCGCCTGGTCTGAGAAAATAGAGCCTTCAGTGTTCCTCGTCTGTGAAGATAACGCCCGTATGAGGAACGCATCACCACCAGACTCTCAAATTCCTCATGAGAATTCTAAATGATTCATTATTTCATCCAGTTCGAGGAACAAAGTGGAGAGCCTTGCCTTCAGCCCCCTAAGCCCCGCCCCCTTCTTATACCAGACGTGAAGTCAGAGTGGAACACCTGAAGGAGAAGCTCAGGGATGGAAGTAAAAACGTGGCAGGTGTTTGTGGATCACAGATGTAGTAGATCCTCAATGCACTTTCACTGATCTCCATTCCTTGTCCTTCCATCTTTTATTTCTGCCATCCTGAATAGCAGCAAAGTACTGATGTTGGAAAGCAGCCTGACCTCCATCCACACACACACACACACACACACACTGTTTGACCTTTGACCTGCACACACACAGGAGGAGGGAGCAGAGTGAAGACACACACAGCAGCTAAATCTCTTCCCTCGGACACCACACGTGTAATATAAATGCGTTGGCGGTGTGTGTGTGTGTGTACGGTGTCATTGAAAGTCATTGAAAGTGTGTGTTCTTCAAAGAGGAGTCAGAGGTGGAAAAAGTGAGAATATACTTGCTCAGAGGCAAAAAAACAGAAAGGGTGAGGGGGTTGCATTCTTCGTCTGCCTGATGCAGCTGCTACTGGTTTTTCTTTTTGTTATTTGGTTGTAAATACGTGACCTTCCAGGCTGCTGTGGGCGTCACCGGCCAGTTACCGCTGTTTTTCACTTCAGGCTTCAGGCTGAAACTGATTAACACTACTGACACTAATTAGTAACTAATAAGAGAATGTTGCTGCTAATCATTGACCATCTGAGGATCTAATGATAATAATAATAATAATAATAATAATAATAATAATAATAATATTTATCATCATTATTATTATTATTATTATTAAATCCCCCTTAAAATAGCATTTTACGGAAATTATGTGTTTTTTGTTTTTTTTTAATCAAAATACTGTGGATTTTTTTAAAGAAAAACATGTAGAGAGTTCAAATCCCCCCAACTAATTAATATTTCAAGCTGAAGTTGATTAAAAAGAAAGAGAGTCATTTAAGGTGGAAAAAAATATTAATGTATGTTATTTTTCCAGGACTTTTTTAGGGAGGGGGCTTTTTTTGTCCTGAGGGACTCTTGAGAACGTTTTTAAAGGGGCTCTTAAGGGTTAAATAACCGGCGGTTATTCCCCACTGCAGGCTTATTACATTCATATTCACATTCACACAATATGAATCGCATAATATCCTCTCGCTACTTGCTGATGTTTAAATAGTAATAAACGACTGGCGGGAAAAATAAGGCGGGGAAAAATGCGAGAAGAAGTGTTACTTTTGCACGGCGCTGTCGCGACTCCTCAGAGGAACATGATAAGCAGCGAGCCGCGAGCAAATGAACACGTTGCGTTTGACTTATTCAAATTTCCAGACTTAGCGGGATTGCGGGTGACAAGACATATGTGTTTCATTTTTATGAGGAGCACATCTCGGGCTAAAATGGGAAACTAATTTCCCTACGCAGACACACACACACACACACACACATGCACACACACACGCCCATGCAAATGATTGATAATGTTTTATTAATGTAAAATATTCTCTGCCAAGGACCTAAACAAATTGTGGCAATTTAGTCCTTCCAATGTGCCTTATCAATCTTCTCCACGCAGGAACGTTCATGCATCAATGCCGGATTTTCCTCCACAAGACGTTCATAGTCCTGGAGGAGGAGGCGGCGACATATTTTTGAGGACAATTTAGAGATTTCTTTTTTCTGAGGACTGACAACATTCTCTGGATCGTTTGCAACAGCTGATTAATATGTGCGTCACATGTCGGGGCGGAACGTCGCCGCAGCAGCTTCCCAGATGAGTGTTTTAAAAATGAGCGTCTCTTAATCTCCCGGCGTTAACGATGCAATTCCCAGCTAAACACAGTGAACTTACTACCTTTACTTTTTTCAGTCATGAGTAATCTAACTGATTACTCGGGCGACGGCGTGTGTTTTTCCGGCCTTCTGGGACTCGGATGCACATCAAGTCTGGAGCAGTAAGAGAAAATATATAAATCAATATGTATATAACAAAATAATGAACTAAATAGATAAAAATAAAAAAAAACTACTTAAAAAAAAGAAAATATGCTAAATATGATTTATAAGTTCTTCTTTCAAGTATTTATTGATCTTGATAATCTTGTCCTTCATTTCAATATTTTTTCCTTCTCTGTAGCACTTTCATATTGCTAAAAGGTACAAAGTACCATACCAATAAAATGTATGGATTATTATCATTTACTACTACTACTACTACTACTACTAATAATAATAATAATAATAATAACCTGTATGTTATTAATATTCAGATATATCATAATTCATCATGTTTTTTAAGTTCCGTTAAAGAGGGGTCGAGGTGGGGTCCAAATTCCGTCACATTTAAGCATTTAAAAATGCACTTAAAAGTAACACAACACTTACTTTCCGCAGTAACCAGCCACTTTTATAAAACACTGATCACTAAATCTGTCCGTCTTCCGTTCTTCTTGCAGCAGCAGAGAAAGCAGACGAAGCACTAATCGCCGGCCTGTGACCCCGCCGGACCCTCGCCGCCATCCGAGACGGCTGTGCTGCTCCAGACGCGGCTCATTAGCATTTCATTCGCTGCATGTAAATAAATGCTGTTGACCCGCACATTAACCCCCCCCCCAAACCCCCCCAACACGGGCCTGACAGCAGCTGACACACCAACACAGGCTGCACACGCCGAGACATTTCCTGTTAAAGTGAACGCTCTGCTTCTCCTCACAGCAAACTGCTGTAACTGTCAGATGTTCCATTTCTTTGGTCAATACAGAAATCACGATTACTCAAAGTTTTGTCTCTGACGACGGAAAGATGCTGCATTTATTGAATTTACAACAGACAACTTTCAACAGCGATAACACGTTGAGCCTGTGAAGCCTCCCCTCTGCAGCTTTCCTCGCTGAACTTTACAACTTACGTATTTTTAAGTTGTACTCGCTGACTCACTGGAGGGAGTGAAGAGGAAACAGTGTGAGAAGGCTGGCAGCTAGCCATGTTAGCTGCTAGCCATGATAGCCTCCTAACAGTCAGACATGTTAGCCTCATAACAGTTACACATATCAACCCACTAACTTTCAGCCATGTTAGCTTCATCAGTCAGCCATGTTAGCTTCATCAGTCAGCCATGTTAGCTTCATCGGTTAGCCATGTTGGCCTCATTGGTCAGCCATGTTGGCCTCATTGGTCAGCCATGTTAGCCTCATCAGTCAGTCATGTTATCTTCATCAGTCAGCCATGTTAGGATCATGAGTCAGCCATGTTAGCTTCATCAGTCAGCCATGTTGGCCTCATCGGTCAGCCATGTTAGCCTCATCAGTCAGCCATGTTGGCCTCATCAGTCAGCTATCTTAGCCTCATCAGTCAGCCATGTTAGCTTCATCATTCAGCCATGTTAGCCTTGCAAATAGTCGGCCCTGTTAGCCTTGCTAGCAAACTGCCGTGTTAGCCTCCTGACAATCAGCCAATCAGCTCGTTAGCAGTTAGCCATGTTCGCCTGCTATCATTTGTCCATGTTAAACTGTTTTCACACCAGACGCAAAATGGCGACCAATCAGTCGCTTCGTGTATCCATAAAATGGCTCATTTTGTCACCATCACATCTGACGCTCCAGTCGCTTCAGTGAGGTCACAGCCTCTCGGTTCTACTTCCAAACTTTATTTGTGATTTCAGCGATGACTGAGACAGCGTTGCCACTTCGGACTTGATGTACAAGTCACAGAAACTCCGGATAAACACATAACTACAAGCCGCACAGACACGCCACGTTGCTGAAAAGTTCACATTTCGACTTAGGTGACCGAGCTGGTGTGAACACGGGTTTTGGGTGCTAGCAGTCATCCACCATGCAGGCATCGCTGCCAGTGGCTTTGGGGGGGGGCAAACAAACAAGACAAGATCATAGTTTATTCT
>CAESWR010001024.1:118921-131129 GCA_903171835.1 Mullus surmuletus
TAGGTAATGTACTTTCTCTCCGCCTCTGCCCTTCAAAAAGTCTATGCACGCCACTGCGCTCTCATAAATGTCGCAAACGTCCATGAGGAAGCTGAGCCTCTGAGCTGGGCTCCGGAGCTCTGCTATTTGCGTGCGCGGCGCCCGGCGCTCCCACGCAGCCGTCACCTCAATCACCGCCATTCACAGCAAAGTGTCAATCAGGTGGAGTGGCAGCGGGGCCACTGCCGCCGAAGCAGCCTGCCCGTGTCGGGGGAGTGTTTGCAGCGCGCGGTACACGCCCCGCGTATGTCAGGGCTCACTCGGGTTCCGGGCGGCGCAGCATTCATTGCACAGCACGACAACAAATGTTAATTCAAGTAAACTGCTTCCGACATACCAGAAATAAACATATATAATCTATTATACCTACTGCACAGTCAAGCTGCATTTTGTTGGCCAACAACACTAGTAAAAGCAAATTTCAAAATAAAGTCCATGACACGTGCAAATCCTACGTTCTTTCTAATTTGAGCCTGTGGCGGAATGTGAAAGTAGGCAGGTGTGAACAGTGCGTAGGATGAATCTCACCTTCAGGTTTTATTTTGTGCACTGAGATTTGTTCCTGTTTTATTTTCTTACACTACGACAATTAAAATCAACTTTAACGAGCTGAATTTGTTCAAGGGCGTGAAATGTTGACCCGTCTAACAGGCTGCTGGAGACCCTGGCCGAGATCGTGGGTGTTATAGGATACAAACTCAGCATGTACGCTGACCGCCTACTGACCAATCAATGCTCCTGGAAAATGGCCCCGCCCACTTCTATAGGATTAAGTGGACTCACACAATCACAAACTATCCTTAGATGTGGGGACAGATGTGCATTCACATCTGCATGTGTGTGATATTAGAGTAACCTGCTGAGTGCTGAAAGGGCTGGTTTTCGATTCTCTCCGGCTCCTCTGGGACTGATCTTCAATAATAATGATTAGGAATCAGTATTCTAATCCCACTCATTCACACACCAACAGTCCAACCAATGGATTCTTTGTTTTCGCCAGCATTCTTTACTGCTTGTGAAAACTGTGATAATGTTAATTTTCTTCCGTGTCTGTGATTGGTCGAATGCAGCAAACCCCGCCCATTTTACGCACAGAGCCAAGAGTGGAACCCCCGGGCGCAGTTTAGGTAGTGGATTGGGATCACATATTTCTGGGTAAATCCAGCCAGGAAACAATACAATTCAGATTATGATTTAATAAAATTATTGAATTAAAACTGAATAATAGAATACAAATTGTGAAACAAAAGAAAAACACATTGAGTTAACTGATGTGGCCACAAATTGCGGGTATAAAATAAAAAGAAAAGAAAAAAGGTGGGAAATCATGCTTTTAAACGACAGGAAAAACAGGAAAAGAAGTGAAACCAAACTATCGGCCACAACTGACGCTGCGCCGACATAAAAGCTGTTGATGTTCAGCCTACAGGACGCGCCACGCTTGGGATTTGGGGAGCAGATTTTTGCGGCGTTTACCCTCAAACAAAATCAAATCACAGTCAACTCACACGGAATTTGTGTTTCATGTAAGCAGGAGTCCGGGGTGGGGGGATGGGGGGGGGGTGAGCTTGGCCATATGCAGCCCGATGGCGAGTAAACGCGGCTCGGCAGAGCGTGGCGCCGCACGTACCCAGAGGACGGCGGCGCCCACACGGCGGCCGCGCTTACCGCATTTTGGTCTTTTTCCTTCCTTGTTCCCTTCATTAAATAACAGGAAGGAAACAGTGAGAACAAAAACGCTTCAGGAAAGGTAGAATTATGAAAGTGCGCGTTCTGACGGCATCTGCACAAATACGTTTTTTTGACATTTTAGGCGACAAAACAAACCTGATTCATCCTGTCAAAGCTTTTCAGTAAAACACCTTTTGGCTCACAGAAAGAAAATCATTTCGTTGAATCACTAAGTGGCACCCCAAGAAGAATTTGATGAAATAATAAATAACAATTAAATTAAATAATTGTTTCCAGTTAAACATAAGTAAATGTGTAGAGTATATTATTGTTTGAAAATGTTTTTTCCCATTATTTACTTTCTTAACTACTAAATAAACTGATTGCAATGCTTATTTTCAATGCATTTTTGTTATTTACGGTTAGCTAAGACTACAGCTAAAGCTATTGGAGAGCCCTAACAGCTGCCACAGCTAAAGCTAATGCTAAATGCTAAAGCTAATGCTAATGAAGAGGCCTACCATCTTCTAAGGCTAATGCTAACAGAGCCCCACCAGCTGTTAAGGCTAAAGCTAAATCTAACAGAGAGCCCTACCAGCTGCTAAGGCCGAAGTTCAAGCTAACTGAGAGCCCTACCTGCTGCTACAGCTAAAGATAAATTAGCCATTCAAAAATCCAAAGCAGCGCCGGCAGCTGCATTTTTTGGGTTGCTAAGAAGGACAAAGCGACAATAAACCATTAGTTATCTCTAAATACACACTTTTTACACCCGGCTCCTTTAATGTGCAGCGGACCACAGTGATGGCTACCACTTGTAATTTCAGACTAATTGTACTTTCCTTTGATCCACAAACAATACATTATCAATCCACTACTTTACAAAGTGGGGCAAAAAAACCCTCTTTTGGTCAATATTTTTCATGTTTGTGGAGGGGAATTGCTGTATATAAGGTCTGATAAATGAACAAAGCCCTCAGCAACAGCCTCGGAATACAGATGGGAGCAAGATGGGAATTTTTAGGGTCATTAAGTGCAACCCACGTGGAGATTTCTGGCTCGGAGGCAGAGAAAATTATTGCCTTTGAAATAAAATTCCATCTCAGACTAAGACGGTTTATGAGTAGATTTACGGCTTATACAGATTTTTGTTGAAACTTTCAGTAGCAATACCAGCTTACGATGATGCCTATTTGTTTGTGTCACCTAGTTTGAGAGCAGAATCCATAGTAGGTGGTTTAAGTCATCTGGACGTGTTTCTTCTCTCCGTCCTTGCAAAGGAGCATCATTAATGGAGGCCATACAGATGGGAGATGTGCTGACCCGGTGCTCCGTATCCAACTCAGCCCCGAACAAAAGCGGCTCTCGTTATCTTCTTGTAATCTTTTGATGGCAAAAAGATTGTGGAAATACATCAGATCGGGGCTTGGATGCAAAAATGCATGTTACCATGGTTATACAGGTTGGATGCGCGACCATAAATAGCTTCACCTCGACACCTACGATGCCGCGAGAGCATGTGTGATTACGTTTTGCCGTCTGCTATGATCAGCTACCCATTAATTGGGTCAATATCTGCCTGGTTGGGGGGGCACTTGAACTGCCCTTTTGGATGGTAAAAAAGTGGTAAAATGCCTTCCTGGTTGGCAAAACACACTTAACTTCCCTCTTGGGTAGAGAAAACACACTAAACCGACATCTTGGCTGGTTGAAACGTGATAAAATGCCCTCTTGGGTGGCATAAGTGCCTCCTGGTTAGTTAATACACTAATTTGCCCCCTTTGTTGAAAAAAAAACCCAGTAAACTGCCCTCTTGGCTGGTTAAAACATGCCTTCTTGAGTGCCAAAAACGATCACTTAAGTGCCCTCCTGGTTCGCAAAACACACTAAACTGCCCTCTTGCCTGAAAAAACCCCACTCTAAACTGCCCTCTTGACCGGTTAAAACATGATAAATTGCCCTCTTGGGTGGCAAAAATGTGCACTTAAGTGCCTTCCTGGTTGGCAAAATACACTAAACTGTGCCCTCTTCAGTGGTGAGAATGAGCTGTAGGTGCCCTTCTTTTCCTTTTCGCCCCTGCCCTTCAAAAAGTCTATGCACACTACTGCCTGGGAGTCAACTTCTTCAGCCCACGATATGCCGGTGTGAATCCCTCGGAGTGACAGACCAACCGTGCTTAATGCCTGACATTTTCTACTGTAAATAAGACGGCCCCGGTGCTTGTTTTACATCTATCTGTGCCATGTGTCGCAGCAGGACCGATCTTTGCCGTAACCTTTCCACTTCCGAATATCAATGCCGCTCGTCTCAGCAGGTGTGTGTTTGATTTGTCAAAAATTTCTCTCTGTTCTCATAGCTGCGTGTGGGAGGGGCGCAGTGAAAAGCAGACATGTAGGGTGAAATACTGACATGTTTGCATGAAAACTGTAAAAGCAGCATGAGGATATTCTGGTGCAATACCCTCAATATTGGGAAAATGTTGGAACGGCTCAGAGATTAGACCTGAGTGATGGATTGCAGTCCTGGCACACAAAGGACTCTGAGAGGCTTGTCACTGGTGTCACCTTTAAGTGGCAGCGTGTAATAACATATTGATTTATTATTGAAAATTAATTAGGATAGCATGAGGAAGAGTGAATTATTACTTGATTTTTTCAATCATTATTATTATTATTTCGGTATCTCAGGAGTCCTGTGTGGCAGGACTGCACCTGAACACAGGTTGCCATCCTGTTGCCACCGATGGCGTTCACATAGTCGCGCCCCCTTGGTGTAATTCCATTCCACCGACGCTAACCTTCTTTCCCCACCACATCGGACCAAACACTGGACCTGGGGAGACAGATCTTTCTCCATTGCCGCCTCCTCCCTCTGGAACTTCCTGCCAGACTACATCCGTGATTGCAATGACCTCCCCAACTGCAAATCTCAGCTCAAAACCCACCTGTTCAAAATAGCCTTCAACCGGTGACCAGTCTCTTTCATTGTGATGTATTGTGCTCTTTTATTTGTTTTAACCTGTTTTTATTTCACAGTTTTTAACCTTTTTAATGTAAAGTGTCTTTGAGTTTCATGAAAAGCGCTCTATAAATAAAATGTATTATTATTATCATAATAATAATAATAATTATTATTATTATCATTATTGTCATTATTATTATTATCATTATTAATCCTGGGGTCATCTGCGCTTTTTTGCTTTTTCGTCCTCAAAGGCCACCGTATCATCTGAAAATTGAGGCCCAGATGAGCTAAAGAGCGTTGCAGTATAGATTCTCAGGATTAGTTATCATTATACTACAAACAGTTCTCCTTTAATAGGTGGTTTATGAAAGAACCAAGAGCGCCGCTGACCCTCTCCAGAGATTCCCCAAACTTTGCCAAACCATTCCAGTGACTGTGTTTTCCTTGCCAATGAAACAAGAATTTGAGAGCACTTGCCCTTTACCCAACTGGTTCCAATGACAACTTTGCAGATGGTCCTGTGAATTATAGCACCATGAACAATGTTCCTCTTGTTATAAATCAGCAGCAAAACTGACATTCAATATTACATTTTACTACAATAGTATTCTGTGACTGTAATTTTTGTACTGTCCCATAATGTAGCATTTTGACAGTAATAACTGTCTCAGAGCAAAATGTTATCTTCACACCGTGACTCATCCACTCACTCATGATATCACACACCTGGTTGTGTTCCAACTATTACAGCTATGTGGGTGTTGCTTATTTGTTTGAGTGAATATATGAGAATTGTACAAATATTACAAATGGTCTGTCGGAAAGACAACGTTTTTACTTTCGCATATCACTACGTTTGTCATCAACTCTGAGTAAATGAGACTTTTATGTAATAACTTGGCCTTGAATTTTAGATGCCTTGTTGCAGTCTTTCTTGAGATTGCTGTGTGTCCTCACCACATCGTCGGCCACCTACGCAGATGAACCAGAGTTCTCGGCAGGTCTTTGAGGGCTGCTGTATGCCTTTCAGAAAAAATGCTGGAATATCACTCACTGACTGAGACAACTCGATCACAGAGTAAACCCTGGAACGAATTCAACTTTTGATCTTGGTTTGAAACATGTAAACATTGCAACGGTGAGCCTTTGGGGCAGTCTTTCATATTATCGAAACTTGAGGCTGGTCTTTGGGTAAACATTTTGCTAAAGATGAGCTATTAACAGTAGAAGCCAAATATAAGCGCTAATCCTTGCTTGGTTGCATGTTACATGCGTGTGTGTGTTTGCACTTGCAAATAAGGCAGAGCGGCTGGGGGGGGGGGTGGGGGGTGGCGGCGCAGCAGCGTGGATGGAGATCCGTCTGGCGCAGCATCATTTTCATGTCAGAAAGTTGCACTGCGATTACACCAGCTCAAGCCACGTCTACTTTCAGCCGATTAGAGTCGTGAAGCACGAAGCGCAATTTCAATCAGGGAAACTCAATAAGAGCAATTGCTGGTCCAGCCCAACGTATGTGCTGGTGTGGGCCTGATGCGCTGTTCCCAGCAGACCAAGCCCCAATCAAGGTGTAACTACGCGGCTAGGGGCATTGGCAGCTGGGTAATGAGCGGGATGACTCAGCAGGAATGCGTCTCTGCACTGCTTGAGGGCCATAGCTAGTCTAACCGCTCGCGACTGACCAGGAGATAATGATGTATACGTAATGAGAGATTCATTTCTTTCTAATGGCCTCGGGTTGATAAATAGGGTCCTGAGCATGGCACTAAGGCCCCATTCAGAACCCCCACCTGGCATTCATTTGGGTTTTCAGAGTCCACCATGAGATCCAATCACATCTTTGCACAGGAAAATGAACTAAATAAACGAGAAAAAAAAAATAAGAGAAAATGGTAGCCTTCCATGAAGCTGCGCTATTTCATGCTCTCTTTTCTTTGGCGTTTGGAAGCCATGGGAGAAGATGTCTTCAACAAGTCCAATGGCGACCAAAGCAGAGGAGAAGGCTCATTTCTTCCTGCTGTGGCCAGAAACACCACTCTCCAGAGGAGCATCTGGTCGAGACCACTGGGAGAGGATTGTGACGGGGACCTTCACGAAGAAGACTGGGTGTCAAACCTGCATATGTGCCAACAAACTTTTAATCTGTAGAGGAGTGGAGCCTGTGTCAAGGTCAGGAAAGACTATTTCAACCGAAAAGGAGCATACTGGCTCATCCTGCATGCCATCGTTGATCAAAAATACCGGTAAATAAGAGTCCATAATCTGCCCACTCACAACTCAGGAGTTTTTATCCCTTTTTATTAACATTGAAAATGGAAAATGCACATGGTAAACCCTCTGAGGGACAAACCATCCATGTTTGTTATTTGGCCTCTGAATGTGTTCTTATTAATGACAGAAACTAATTTCAGGCAGACTTCATGCTGATATTCTTGGTGCGGTTCAGGTTGAGGTGGTCGCTCGTGGGCGGCTAATGCAATCGCACAACGTAATGGCGGAATTGCACCCAATGCTCATCACCAAACCCTTCGCAACTCTACAGTCTTCGTCCTTGAGCCGTCACGGGCAGTCGTCCTTTAGATACCAAATCTGCCGACACTCATGTCCATCCAATGTTCCCACAGCTTGTTCTCACAGCCCTCATTTTCCACATATCTAAGATTTTTCATAAAATTAGGCCGCAGTTTTCTACATTTGTAGGACTTACATTACATTTTTGCAATAAACAAAGAGATGGGTGCCCCAGATTGAACTCAAAGCTACATTCCATCTGTAGTCCATTGCTACTGGATGATGGGTTGAGTGTATTTGCCTACCAAATTGGGAGAAAGGGGAAAAAATCAGATAAAAATGTATGAAATTTATGAAAAAGAAAACATTGGGCTGTGGCAACATAGGCACGCTCCCATTCTCAAATGTGAATATTCTTTTCAGTTCGGCAATGCTGTGCATGACTCAACTGTTGCCCACTGAATCAAAACCCTCAGTGCATTCATAACAACCTCCACCCAGTATCTGAACATACTGTGTATTTGTGTATATGAGTATATCTATTATACTGTATATCTAGATTTCTGTTGTAGATGAACTGTTTTGATGTGACGTGAGCTTCTTCTGTTCAGTGTAGACGATAAAAAAGTGCAAACCAATCGTCAAATCAGTTTCTAAGAGATTTCTATACATGCTGTACAAACACCCAGCATCTCAGCATCCATCACTCTCATCAGAGACCATTGTACAGTAGTACCTCATATGTTCCAAGGTAATCATTGTTCAGTCTGAAGTACTCAAGGTGACTGCATATATCGAATGATTAGTGGCTATGTATGCCCATGCGCTGGCAGCTTTGGACTTCACTGTTCGAGAAATGTTGCTTGAGTGCATTGCTGAAAAAGGACCCTCTATACTGCAGCAGGCATTGCTGGAAAAGGACCCTCTACATTGCTGGAGTGTATTGATGATATGGACATTCCCTGTATCGTTGACATCAGCCATTCTATCTTTGCTCGGCCTCGATGTTTAAATATGCTCTCTGCTCACGATGGCTTTTGAGTTCAATTCCGTTACAATTAATTGATCATTTCACTTCCTGTCTCTTCTAATTGGTTTGGAGCATCCGTGCAGGTGCATGCATGACAGACCTACACACAACTCCACAGCTCAGACTTCCGGCATACTTTATCTCAATTCTATCAATATATGAAAAAACGCATTCAATGCAACTGTCTGAGTCATGTTATTTATTCATTTATCATCTCGACACCTGTCGATTGCGTCTGATTTGATCTGATTGATGTCATGACGCATGGAAAATTAGATTAACTACATTATCTCTTCCCAGACAGTCTGAATCACACTTCCATAAATGAGAAAAAAAATCTGAGCATGAAAACAACACACTATTTTTCCATTTCTGCAGCCCTTTTCCTGTTTCCAGTGGTGTGCACAGGGGGGGGGCAAGGGGGGCAGACGTCCCCACTCGTGGTCCAATTGTTGAAAAAACACACTAAATTGCCCTCTTTGGAGGCAAAAAGGCGCTCTGAAGTACCCCCCTGGTTGACAAAACACACTAAGCTGCTCTCTTAGGTGGAAAAAACACTTAACTGCTCTCTTGGCTGGTTCAAACATGATAAAATGCACTCTTCTGGGACAAAAACACCTGCCAAAGTGCCACCCTGGTTGGCAAAGGACACTAAACTGCCCCCCTGGGTGGAAAAAAACACACTAAACTGCCCTCTGAGCTGCTTAAAACATGATCAAATGTCCTCTTGGGAGGTAAAAAAAAGTGTGCTTAAGTGCTCTCTTAGGTGGAAAAAAAACACACTAAACTGACGAGTTAAACTTAAGTATCCTGTTCAGTGGCGAGAATGCGCTGTAGGTGCCCTTAATATCCCCCCCCCCCCGCCCTTCAAAAGTCTATGCACGCCACTGCCTGTTTCAGTACGAATGCAGAAACATTCAAAGCTCAGACTGCAGCCAGAGATACCTCGCGCCTCCACATCGTCATATTCTTCAATCCAGTCTGACAAATGGGCTTCCGGTGAAATGCATGACCAACAATGCAAAAAGGTTAAATAACAGACGCGAAGCCCGTTATCCTGGACCGCTCGCTCCGCAATACGCTGTTGACTCATCTGCGTGTTGACACAGCGGCCGTGATTGTGAAGACCGAGCGTGTCTATTTCACAGCGCTCGATAATGAATGCGAGACGCTCCGCTCTCGCACGCCACAAGTAATGTGTTTATGTTGACTGAAAGAATCGGGCCAAACAGTTCCACAGTTGCACAATATTCACATCGCGAAGGCAAACAGAGCTGCTAAATAGTGATGAGTGTTTTGTTTTGCGGGTAAACGCAGCAAAAGAAAAGAAATGGGATGTCAGTTAACCCTTGAGCAGAAATCTATCACATTTGTCCCTTTGTGCAAAAGTGTTCAATGTTCCCAAAGTGCTGTTACAATATCGCCTATGAATATTTTTCAGCACTTTCACCTGCACATTTCTGAAAAGCTTCAATAGCATCACTGTAGATTCTCTTGCATTTGTTAAACCTTAAGAGTCCTGGCCACCTTGTTTTGGTTTTTTTTTACCATTTAGAGGGTGAAAATGACTCATTTAATTAGATATTTTGAAAGCAGTCCTTTTGAAGCATATGCTTTTTGTCCCCAGGAACTAATAGGAGAGTTTGCTGTAAAAACCTGTCACTGCAGATAAAATCAGAAGGCTGAGGCTCTAATAATAACAACGATTAAAATACTGTGGAGTTACACAAACAAATGGGGGTTAAAAGCCCCCAAATAATTCATATTTGATATATATATTTCAGGCTGAAGTTGATTCAAAAGATTGACTCATTTAAACTGGAAAGAAATATTAATATATGTTATTTTTACAGCAGTTTTTAGGGAGGGGGGGGTTTCATCCTGAGGGACGATTGAGAATGTTTTTTTAAGGAACTCTTAAGGGTTAAATCATCTCATAATCTCACCCTTTTTTCCACATCCTAAATGCAAAGTGTAAGTAGTTGGTGTGATGTGGTTACACCCTTGGATACGTCAAAATATATGTGTTCTGCATGTGTTATATGTGTTCTTCAAAGCCCACTGCCCACTGTGGTGCAGCCACAGTGAGGCTAAATTTGACAAATTACAGGCGGCGACGATGCACTCAGAACTTTGTTGAAACTCCCAAGATGGACGAGTGCCAGCACGCTGTTCGTACATACCAGTGTTTCTACCTTAGATGCTCTCCTTTGGAATTTTATGTGTAGTTTTATGGTCCGCTGAAGAAACTCTAAAAATGAAATGATCGCGGCTCTCGTCGTGCTGAAGGAGAGCAGCACCACGGAGAGAGTGTCTATGTCTTCTAGGCATGGATTTTATTCTTCTTTATACGTTTCATTTGCATAGCTTTGTCACAGACCCAAAGAACTTTACATCGTTGAAAAATGAAAATTAAGAATAAAAATACATACAAATATAAATTGGAAGGCACAATAAAACACATATATTGGGGATGTAAATAGAACCGTGTGTGTGTCTGCCTCTTGTGCTCCCCGTATGGACCGCATGGGTCTGAAATAAAGACAGCATTGTAGTATTTGACAGGAAAATGGATTTCAATTTTAAAAAAGGAAAACTGTGACATTCTAAGGAGGATGTTTTTTATTGGTTTTCTTCTCTTGCCACCAGCGTTGGGTCACTCTTTGTCTGGGAAGTCCACAGAAGCCCCCGAGGCGGAGCTGGCTGCAGCTTCAGCCGGCAGCGGTGCGAGCCGGCGCTACGTGTTTGACTCTAATTGGTTTTGTTACAGACGGGCCTAAGTGGTGTGGGGGGGAACACAGCCGCCGCCGCCGCCGCCGCGCAGCTGTGGAGCAGCGAGGAGATGCATTCACTTTTCACACTTTTTCTTGGAACGTTCTCCAGGATTTAAGGTAAGATGAGCTGATGTCTGTCGCCCCGATCATTGGGCAGCTTTGGAAAACGACGACTGAATGAAAACTGTCAATCTAAATTTAGCGGAATGCACACATAAAAAGGTCACATTTGTTCCCACATTGGCGCTGCTTAACGCTCGGATTCAGTATCCGTGTTGGATTGTGCATCCAGCACTCTGCGTTCTCATCTGTGTGAAGCGTTGCAGGTTAAACGAGCAATAAAAGCTGTTGGTCCGTGGATGGCGCTGCACAGAATAACAGAATGACTCCACTCACGACGAAAAAGGAAAGGGGCCATTCTGACAGTCTGCCGTCTCGAGCCAACGTTGGCCATGCGAGGTCACTTTTCTCCTTTTTCAGCGATGTCGGACGAAGCCGAGGAGGCTGACGGCCGCGTGCGAGAGCCATCGCCGCCGCCGCCGCCGCCAACCGCCACCACTTCCACACTGATTCCACACCTGATGGTTCACACGAGCGCATTCATCAACTAGAACTGAAACCATGACCTTTTTCTGTCACTTCTCTATCAAAAACATCCGTTGTTTTTTCTTATTATTTCATAGACATTCATCCCATTCCGGGAATCACAAAGTGAGCGCTCGATGGCGACACAAAGCACAGCAGTGGTTTGCTGCGTATCGATTAAACAACTTGTGATAATTAATTGATCAATTAATGAGTCGCTGTGCTCTTTTCGGGGGGCGATGGTGCAGATGGATGATAACAAAACACAGATATCAACTCAATAACTGCCTCAGATTGATACACACGCGCAGTTTGTTTATATTGTTAGTTAATATGAATATGTAGTAAATGTGTAAATAACTGCTAAAACAGTGTGAACTTCCTGTGTGAAATGTGCTTTTTGTCCGCGAATGTTTGATTGATTGATGCAGATTATGAAGTAAAAGTACAAGGGTGTGATACACGGCCACGGAGGAGCCGTCAGCTCGTTTAGGATCCAGGAGACCCCCCCCGCCCCCCAGCCCCCCTTTCTCCTCCTCTTCATTGCAGCATCTAAAAGACTCCCTGATCTCCTGCTTCCTCCTGAGGGGTTACACTGAGCTGCCAGCGAGGCCCCAGCAGCCCGCGGACCACTCCTCGA
>CAESWR010001024.1:142101-162579 GCA_903171835.1 Mullus surmuletus
TCTAAGACTGCGAGGGAAGCTCATCCTAAAAAGTCAAATATTAAATGGTCAAATATGTGCTGCTGTGTTAATATTTCATCGACTACAAATGCGTTCATTTCACACGTTCATCTCAAGGACAGGTTTGTTCAGAATCAGCTATTTATCACAAGTCGACTGACTTTGTTAACTTTTGTTAACTCTTCATACCTTCCTGTATTGTTAATGCATTGTCGCGTAGAAGAAGAAGAGCGTCCATGTCCTTCACTGGACTGACTGAAACAGTTGTTCTCATTGCCTCCAAACTCGATGGTGATTGGATAGATGCCAGGATTTAGTCCCGCCCCCGAGCCCTCATGGTGTCTGGGTGTGAATGGAGCAGTGGGCGGAGCCTCGGCTGGCCTGGACGCTGGGCTTCCGCATGATGATTGGAGAATCAGTGGAAAGGCCGTGTTTCAGCGTTGTTGCCCAGTAAATAGTGATGTTTGACACAGAGAGTCCAGATGTTTACTGCTCAGTTCAAAGTAATGTCGACCATAAAAACCTGCTCTGGTTCGTTTTTACACGATTAACATCAAAGTTTGAAACATTTTATTGGCGTGGGACCTTCAAAGCGAAACTGAAATGAAAATGTGTTCTCAAGCATTTCAGATCACCTCTGCGGTCACACGCGGCACCTTAAGCCCAATATTAGTTGGAAAATGGTTCTCAAAGAATCAAATGCCTATGAAGCCTAAAACTCCTTTCAACAGAAGATGCAGAAGCTCAGGGTGGGCGGAGCCAACTGCCTCGACCTGTAACGATCCCTTGATTGGCTGGCGCTGAGTGACCAATCCAGGCACCTTTTTGTGAATGGCTGGTGTCGCCCTGACCCATAAATATGACATCACCATGGCAACATGGCAAAACCTTCACAGAGTGTAAACGCCGGTCGCGGTAGCTAGTTGTGAAGGTCGAGGTAGTTTTAGTCCCTCGCTTGACCCACACCGTCGTCTGAAAAGTCCCCTTGCCCCCATGCCCCCCCACCAACCACCACCCACCACCCACCACCCACCAGCAGGTAAAAACCACCGATCTGGTTCTTCACCAGCAAACTGACTGACAGCGGACACACAGACAGATGCTTACTATCCTGGGGACTCATACACGCACAGAGTATTTTTTTCCCTTCTCTTCTTTCTTGAGAAAACTTTATTGACGCTAACTCTGAAGACGATCATTTTCTTTTTTCTCTTTGAAAAAACTGAAAAACTGAAGTTTTGTTTGGCTTCAGTAAAAATCCATTGGAATTCCTTCTTTTTAATGGTTGTCAAGATTTATCCTAAATATTCCTTTGGGTTGGGTTTATGAGGGAAACCAAACAAATCTCTACCTAAACACAAAAACTAATTCTTTTGTCAGGCTAACTACCGATCAACCTACCTGCCAATCAAATATACAAAAAAGTCCCTCTCTACAAACACGACTGACTGGTTTACTTCGCAATAGAAGTGTGGAGCCGATCGTGTTGCCTCTGTTCATTATTTATCACACCTTATTCAAGTAATTAACTCGAAATTAATCCATTTTCTGTTTTAAGATTTGCTTAGAGAGGCAGGATTCTGGGAAATCTATCTTGTAGGTTGCTTCTGGCTAAACAGCTGAAACGGAATTATAATTACCGCGAGTACGCCGGCCTGGATATGAGGACACATCTGTTGGGTTCCCACACCCACACTGTCCCGGCGGACGTCACTCCAGGGAGCGGCGGGGCGATACTGCCATATGGATCATGTGTGCGTGTGTGTGTGTGTTTTCTCACGAGGTTGACTCCACTGTTGTTGCGACGATGAGCGCTGCGGCTCAGATCCCCTCACCTGCGACTAGTAAATAATGCGCTTGTTTCTGAGAGGTCCGACAGTAAAGCCCGGCCCAGACAGCTGCGTGTATATATAGCGCACTGAGTAATTGAGTCCAGCATGCATATGTATGAGTAAATAAGACACCACGTCAGCGGCGGGATTTATTGGCGAGCGCGGTGCTTCTGGCAGCGGCGCGGCGATCTATGGCTTTCTAAAAGAGCTTTATCAAGCAAAACAGTCAGTCCGTCGTTTCTACCGGAGCGGGACGCATCAGCACGCCGGCCACTCGGTCACCACGTTTCTAAGGGAGAAGTTGGCAAAGTGTTGGCATGGAAACGTCTGCGGCGACAACAGAGGGAAGAGTCAGGACTGCAGAGCATTCCGTGTGTCCTTTCCTTGTTACCTTCGCCCATTTAAGAGCCGAATTGACGTGACCTTCGGAGGTTCCTCTGAAGGTGGGTCCTTGAGAGGCCGCGCAGTCTGTGAGCTCTGGTCTCCTTTTCTTTCCAGAAACGCCTGGTTTCACATTCAGACATTTAATGATAATGATAATAATAATAATGATAACATTATTTGTAGAGCACTTTTCAAAACAAGGTTACAAAGTGCTTTTAGCCTTGATGTTCTCAGAAACCAAGGGAGGGAAATTTGGAGGGAAATTTTCTCATTTGCAAACATTAAAGGGATAGTTCAGATTTCTTTACATGAAGTTGTATGAGCCCCTCACCATCAGTGTGGTTCATCAGCAGTAACTTTTCCCCCACTGCGTCCCGCTCCAAAAAACAACATGTGTTCAAAGGAGTAAGCCATTTGCATCACGAATGAAAATGTCTGAACGCGCAATCACCCGGCACTATTTTCCCTGTCTTCATATCACTGCGCGCACCATCATCAGCTGTTTCAAGGAAGGAGACCACTGCGATGCCTCTTCTCTTGCATCCCAGCGGTCTCATTCCACTGCCTTCCTGCAGCTGATGAAAAGAGGGAAAATAGTGCCGGGTGATTGCAAGGTCGGACTTTTTCATTAATGATGCAAATGGATTACTTCTTTGAATGAATGTTTTTTTTTTAGCAAAACGCTTTATCCGTGTAACACCGAAACCGGGCCGGAACTCCACTCACGGGACGCAGTGGGGGAAAAGTCACCGCTGATGAATCACACTGATGGTGAGGAGCTCATACAACTTCATGTCAAAAAATCTGAACTATCCCTTTAAGAACCAAATTGATGTGACCTTCTGAGGTTCCTCTGAAGGTGGGTCCTCCAGAGGCCACGTAGGCTGCGAGCTCTGGTCTCCTCTTCTGTCCAGAAACGCCTTGTTTCACATTCAGACATTTAGCTGCGATGTTCTCAGAAACCAAAGTAGGGGAATTTTCTCATTTGCAAACATTAAACCATGGGGACGTTTTTGTCCCGAGCACTTTTTATCTTTAAGCCATTTTGCCTGCAGAAAAAATAAGAATGCCTTAAATTCGATGGTGCTGCTAATTATTGACCATCTGAAGCTCTAATTATGAGAATGATTAAATCCTCCTTGAACTGCATTTTATGGAAATGACATTTAGAGGATCAAAATACCCCAAAATAATTAATATTTGATATATACATTTCAGGCTGAGGTGGGTTCAAAAGGTCGACTTATTTAAAGTGGGGAAAAAATATTGATTTGTGATATTTTTACAGCAGTTATTAGGGAGGAGACGTTTTTCAAGAGTTTTTACAGAACTCTTTAGGGTTAAAGCAGGAGTGTGTAAGAACAGGTGTGTGTGGGTGAGTTTATATGTCAGTGCTGATTTGTTGGGAGAATGTTGCGAATCTACGGTGTCCTTTGAGGATCAAAATAGTCAGGACTGCAGAGCATTGCGTCCTTACTTCTACAACTGTTTCCTTGTTACCTCCTCTTGTTTTTCCATGAGTGGCAACATGGTGGTAACCGGCGTTCAGGTGCATTGCTGCCACAGGTGCTGCAGAGGTGCATTGTGGGTGAAAGTTTGTCCTTCTCTGCTGCTGTAGACACATGATGGAGCCAAGATGGCCGCTGACAGACCTCCTATGGCTTTTACATGGATCATTGTACTCTTATAAGCAATAATTAAAAATGAATTTCCAGCAATTACACACTATTTATCAAGAAAAGCTGAGATAATAATGAACATAGCAATGATACAGTCTTTACATATTTCCCCAAAAATGCATTACAAGCGATTACACACTGTTTACATATACTTCTTAATATTAAGAAAAGTAAATATAATTATTATAACATGCTGCCATTTTAATAGATGTTTCCTGACTCCTCATCCTCCTCATCCTCATCAGCAGCAGCAGCAGCAGCAGTGACGTTGTCAGTGTCTGGGATGACTCGGGTGATTGAGGTTTGTGAGGGTTCAGATTTCGAACACTCAGAGACGGGTGACAGACTGATAACGTCCTTCACACGCTGGCTGTCATCAACGTTAGCGAGAAACCGCTATGAAAAGGAAACACGGGAGCGATACACGGCGGGATAGTGATTATAAAGTAGATCAGGCTGATGGTCAGAGGTATTTATACTCTGAACGACTGAAGAAGTGAGTGACAAACCCTGACCTGCTGTAACATGATGGAGCCCGGTGACCTTCTGGTAAACCTTGTATAAATATATCAACATGAGTATTTTAAATCCATGGTTACAATGACAAATACGACAGATGATAGAGAGTCCACCTCCGTGGAACGTGGCACATCTGTCTGAAGACGGCAACTGCTGAGGGAACCTTGCAGAAAATCCAATTAATATCGAAAATCCTTTTGCAATGACTGTCAGTGTATTTTGAATGATTCCATTTGAGTGTAGTAGTAAGATACGCATCATTTTTCGAATGGACCAATGCTTGGAGACGAACGGAAACAACGGATTCCGACACCACTGGGCGCTCACCACTGTCTTCCGAAGCTAGTTAAATATTTATTATATATGTATTATTATATATATATTATATTATTATATATATTATATTATATTTAAATCATTCTAAAAGTATTATCATGATATTCACTTAAACATTTAAAATTTAGATTTTTTCTTAGATTCAAAATTTTATTTAAATTGAATTTAATTACATCAAAAATATATATTTATTTTTTGATTTTAATATAATTAGTTTTTTCAAATATATTGATTATAATTGATTAATGATGTTACTTTCTGCTAAGCCCCACATGTCCCACCCAGATCCACCCGTGGCCTCCGTCCTCAGTATAAGAATGTGTAAGATCAGGTAGTATAAGTACACGCTTTGAGAACCACTCAGGTGTTGAAAGCCAATGTAAGTACGCCCTTCTAGTATTTACCGTCCAAGATGACACTCATATATTGACAGCGGGTTGGATGTTCTGCAGCCATGACCGGATCTCCTCGTCAGAACCGCGGCTGCAGCTGCACTTCGCCACGACAACCCGAGCGAGACGCATCGCCAGGGAAGTCACGTCACCTGTCAGCCTCCCCGAAGCTCCCACAGAGAACAGACGCAGCGCCGGCGAAGCTCACGTCCTTCACAGATAAAATGATGCAAAGGATGCACACGCGTGGCAGACAACATCACAAAAGTATTTAAGAAGCCATCGAGCAGAATTCTCCTTTGCGCTGATTTATTTCTTCCCTTGAATTGCTGCACTGGAAACTATAAAAGGTTCCTTTTCGGTTCATGCAGGATGATGAATGTATGTGTGCGAGCGGCTAAATGAGGAAGAAAGATTAAACAGCAGCTTTAGGTAAAATAATGACCTTGGGTGACAATGAGTGGAAGCGGGGAAATAACAAAGAACAAAAAAAACCCAACACTTTTTATAGACTTTTTTTGTGGAGTCATAAAAAGTTCACAAATTAATCAGATGGGAGCCGGAGCTCCAGTTCATCACGGCGGAGCGATGGCCCGGGGTTCACCCCATAAGATGATGTGACACCAGGCCGGGCGGGACCACCCTGGAGTGAACAAACATGCAGCATCGGGATGCGGCGCTGCGTGTGTGTGTGTGTGTGTGTGTACCCCGGAGCCATCGTTAACGTGATGGCATTTACAACTCCTGGCTTGGTGACAGCCGCCCGGCCAGAAGTGCGGCGTCGGCTAAATTTTCCAGCAGGACCTCCCGATGACAGCGAGCTCCACAGCGCAGCCAGAAACATTAAAAGGTTGTGTGTGGTTTTTTTTTTGCTTTAAATTTGTTCTTAAGTTTTTAAGAAAGTACCAGATAAAAAGTCTAAGTCAGATTCACGAGCTGCTCTTAAAACGTTGGCTGCTCATGAATTGGCCTCGTTAGGGCTAGGTGAGTTTAATTAACACAGGATTCGCAGGGGTTGACGCCCCGCCCATGCCCTTAAAAGGGCGTGAGGCTGCAGGGCCCTGTGCAGCGCAGGAACCAGAGGTTCCGGTTCCTCAGGTGGTGCAGCTCCTCCGAGACGGCGAGGTTTGCACCAAAGAGCAGTGAGTCCCAACCAGGAGTACACACACCCCTAGGGGCACATTGAGCACATTGCAGGGGGTACGTGGAAACATTTCATGATTTATTTCCAAGATGGTAAGTAAATATTCTCATTCATTTCATAAGCCATCAATAAAAATGGTATGTGTGCGCTGCAACTAGTTTCCCTGGTAAAACAATAACCTGTGGCACAGTCGTGCCAAAATCAAAACTGCCACGTACCGGCAGGCAAATACGGATAAATGGCTGAAAGGTCCAGTTGCTTCAGGTTCAGGAGAGAAACACGAGAAAGAGGCCAAACCTGCGCGGTCGCCATCCCAGCGTGCAAACATGGAAACAGCTGACGGAAAGTTGCGCAGCCTCAAAGGACACCGCAGCGCCGCCACATTCTCCCGACAAATCAGCACTGACATATAAACTCACCCACACACACACACACACACCTGTTCTTACACACTGCTGCTTGAACCCTTAAGAGTTCCCTGAAAAACTGTCTCGAAAAATGTCCCCTCCCCAAAAACTGGTGTAAAAATATCATGTATTCATATTTTTTTCCCACTTTAAATAAATCTGACTTTTGAACCCACTTCAACCTGAAATATATTTCTCAAATATTAATTAATTTCGGGGATTTTTAACCTCTAAATGCGTTTGTTTAAGTAACGCCACAGTATTTTAATCGAAAAGAAAATTACAAAAACTCAACAGGTAATTTCCATATAATGCAGTTTAAGGAGGATTTAATTCTTATCATTATTAGAGTCTGGCCAAAAACGTCCCCATGGTTTAATGTTTGCAAATGAGAAAATTCCCCTTTGTTGGTTTCTGAGAACATCGCGGCTAAATGTCTGAATGTGAAACCAGGGGTTTCTGGACAGAAGAGGAGACCAGAGCTCGCAGCCTGTGGCCTCTGGAGGACCCACCTTTAGAGGAACCTCAGAAGGTCACATCAATTTGGTTCTAAAAGGGATAGTTTGGATTTTTTCCAGCCCGGTTTGATGTTGCAGAAAGTAGTTCCCTCTAGTTGCTGGGGTCACACAGATAAAGCATTTTGCTCCAAAAAACAACATGTGTTCATGAGTCATACATTTACATCACGAATTCTTAGCCGTGATCACCCAGTACGATTTTCCCTCCCTTCGTATCACTGCACACATCTTTCCTTTAGCTGAAGGAAGGAGGCGGATGGAGACCAGTGCGGGCAGTGATACGAAGGGAGAGAAAATAGTGCTTGCAAGGTCTGACTTTTTTACGACTAACAATTTGTGACGCAAATGTATTACTCCTTTGAACGCATGTTGTTTTTCGGAGGAAAACGCCTTATCCATGTGACCCCAGCAACTAGCCGGAACTATTTTCTGCAACACCGAAACCGGAAAAGTCACAGCTGATGAACCACACTGATGGTGAGGATCTCATACAACTTTAGGTCCCAGGATGAGATCCTCAGAACTACTGGGATTGGGCCCTGAGTTCCTTCTGATGCATGATGATGCGTGGCCTGATGTTGACGAAGGTCCTGATGCTGTGGACTGGCCCGCCCTCCACACCTGAATCCGATCCAGCACCTCTGGGACATCATGTATCCTTCCTCCCACCACCGACCGACGCAGCGCAGACTGTCCACGAGCTGAGTGATGCACTGATCCAGGTCTGGGAGGAGATCCCTCAGGAGACCATCCATCGTCTCAGCAGAGGCGTGCCCAGATGTTGCAGGGAGTGCTCACAGGCACATGGAGGTCGTCTTGATGAATGCAGTCCTCTATGGGTTCATGATTTTGGTTTCCATAGATCATTCTTATGTTATTTTCTTCTCAACACCTTCCACGATGTAATGAATGAAGATGTTCCACTGAAATGTTTCATTCATCAACGTCTGGACTGTCTAGATAAAGTGTTCCCTTTAGCTTTTTGAGCAGCGTATAATATTATACAATTGCAGTATTTAATAAAAGTATGTGTGTGTGTGTGTGTGAGAGAGAGAGAGAGAGAGAGAGCGAGTGAGTGACAGAGAGAGAGAAGAAATTCTCCCTAATACTCAGGAGTCATTGTTAAGCGCCGAACACTCTGCTTATATGAGAAACCAGAAAAAGACATAAATCAATAAATAAATGGATAAATGAAATTAATTTGAAGTTATTTATCCTACATGTATTCATATCTGTGTGTCAGTGATAGTGTGTTTGGTGTGTGGGCGGTCTGAGCCTCAGACTGAGGCAGGATCGGTCACCTGGATGAATCAGTCACAGAGCTGAAACAAATCCAGCTTAGACAAGATACATGAATAAATAGTAGCAATACATAAATATATTTTAAAGCCCAAAATATCTATCTATCTATCTATCCACCTACCTACCTACTAACTATCAACCAACTCACCCATCCATTCATCCATCCATCTACTTAGTCATCCATCCATCCATCCATCCATCAACCTACCTAGTCATCCATCCATCCATCCATCCATCCACCTACCTAGGCATCCATCCATCCATCCATCCACCTACCTAGTCATCCATCCATCCATCCATCCACCTAGTCATCCATCCATCCATCCACCTACCTAGTCATCCATCCATCCATCCATCCATCCATCCATCCATCCATCCACCTACCTAGTCATCCATCCATTCATCCAATCATCCACCTACCTAGTCACCCATCCATCCATCCATTCATCCACCTACCTAGTCACCCATCCATCCATCCATCCATCCTTCCATCCATCCACCCACCCACCCATCCATCCACCTACCTAGTCATCCATCCATTCATCCATCTATCTACCTAGTCATCCATCCATCCATCCATTCCACCTACCTAGTCATTCATCCATCCATCCATCCACCTACTTAGTCATCCATCCATCCCCTCCTTCCATCCATCCATCCATCCATCCATCCATCCATCCATGTATCTTTAGGACACATGGGGATTTATTTGCATGAGACTCATTTTTCTGTTTGTAATCGTCGACGTTAAAGCAGAGGACTACAGTTGTAAACATTGGGAATTACTGGAGCCGAGCATCATCACGGCTTCAAAAGGTTTCATGTGCAACAAAAAATGATGGAAAATCAGACTTGTGTTGGGGGAACAATGTCACGGCACTTCATATAAAATTTATTGTGAGAGGCCTTTTGAAGAGAAAAATCTACACACTTGCCACATGCATCCAACTGTAGCGGCGGGTAAATAAAACATGATATGGTAATGTTCAAAAATGCACATAAAAGATGATAGCACACACACACACACACACACACACAGACACACTGTACTTTTGTCTTTCTGAAACTTTGAAACGTGCTCCGTCGTAATAGCATCGTATTAGGATTTGCACAATTTATCATAACGAAAAATCCAGACTGTGTTGGTGTTGAGTCTTCTATCAGCGGCATCTCCCACCCTGTCGTTTCTTCAGCTGTAATGGGATCCGTCGGAGAGATTCTGCCCGACCTTCCCCGCCCCGTCCTGCTCGCGGTTTATGGTTTTCCTTAAAAGCCACTAAAGAATATCAAGGCTTGTTTTTCCCGTCAGCATCGCGCTCCAACACCGAAACCACAAACCACAGAGGGCGAGTCAGTGCTGCTGTGAGTGGGATCACTGGAGGGGTGGGGGGGGGGGGGGGGGGGCTGCCAGGGCACCATTCAAAGGGCCGCATTCACAAATAAGTGCGCAGTTGTTCTCAAGCTCTGCAGAAAATAACCATGTGTGCAAAGTCTCCCCCTGGATTCAGGACACAGCGGCCAGTTTAGGTAAATGCAATGAGTCAGAGTCATTCAAAATCGGGAGGCGTGTCGTATCGATCGGCAATCAGCATCCTGCCACGCCTCTAATTCTCCATATAAGGACATCGCTTTCAGGTGCATTGGAAGGAGCGACATTACCAGTGTCATGAACTGGCTCAAAAGTTCAGACAACAAGTAGAAAAAACACGAGGGTGTCACTAAATCAAAGGTGATTTATTAAACTAATGGTTTTAACTCAAATATAATGAATCTGTAGATCTGTGGTGTAATGTAGGTGCATAAATGTGACTGTAAAAAATAATCAATCCAGCAACACAAATAAAACAAACAAGCAAAAGAAGACATCCAGCGAAGGGGAGCAAGAGCAGAGGAGCAGAACAGGTCAGCTTTTGAAGGCTTAGCCGAGCCCACCTTGCAGGTGAATCGCTGTGGCTGATCGCCTCTGCAGTCTGCACTCGGGAGAGAGAGAGAGAAAAAAAAAAAACAGCAGATAAGGCCATGCACAACCGCCCATGCCGTCCGTGTCTCAGTCTACACCGCCTCTATCAGCCACCAGTCCACCTCGCCGTCCCCCCGTCCCAACCGAAGAGGTTGTCCAGAATCAGCAGACTATATCGACGCAGGGAGGGAAATGGCATCAGGGATGAATGTGTGGATTTCTGCCTCAGCTATAGAGGAAAAGGTTATGGGAAACATACCAAAAAAACCTTGATGAAGTAACTTTCATCAACAAGGTTGGTCGTGTTCTTCAGACTGGTCTCAAGACCACTTTTTGAAGGTCTCAGTCTGTTCTGAGACTGGAAAGCCTTGTTAGTGGATCTGGTCTGGGACTGGAAGGCCTTGCTAAAGTTACAGTTACAGTTTTGACCGTATTTCTGGCATAAAATATGATCATTTACTCCCCGACATAACTTTTGTGTCACTAGCAGTCCTTTGGAAGATATTTAGATCCAGCGAGAGTTGCGTATATCCATATAATGGGAGTAAACGGGGCAAGTTACATGGGTGAGTAAATGATCGTATTCTATGGAGGAAATAATGTCAAAACTTTAAATACAGCACTTTCATCCGTCTGGTTTGAGTCTAGGACTAGTAGGCCTTGTTAGTGGTTCTGGTCTGGGTCCGGGACTGGAAGTCCTTGTTATTGGGTCTTGTCTGGGACAGGAAGGCCTGGCTCGTGGATCTGGTCTGGGTCTGGGAATGAAAAGCCTTGTTAGAGTGTGTGTTCTGGGACTGGAACTACTTGTCAGTGGGTCTGGTCTGGGTCTGGGACAGGAAGGCCTCATTAGTGAGTCTGATCTAGGTCTGGGACTGAGTGTCCTCTGGACTGGAGACCACCACTGGTCACAGCACAAGAACCAATCACTTCCAATCATTGGTAGATTAATTATTATTATTATTATATATTTATATATCATTTATTTCCCCCAAGTTGCAGCCTCTGCTTTCTTTCAAAATGTGTACTACATGTGGTCAGTGCGGCAGTATCACAGCTCCGTAGTGTGTACCACGTGAGTGTACTGATCAGTGATTAGTAGATACTCAACAGGTGGCTGAGAGTAGCATCCTGGTGAGTGTGTAGGAGGGTCGGGGGGGATTTTGGAGGCGTAATCGTTGTAGTTGTAGTAGGCGTCGTAGTTTCCATCGCTGAATACTCAAAAATGTGTGAAAAGCAGTATGGATATCACATAGTGTTCAGAGGCCATCATAAGCTTTGCTAAAACATGCTAAAATGTACTTGGCCGTACTAAATAGTACTAGTATTACTAGTTTCCGATGCAACAAATACTCATATGCGATGGGCGTGGCCTTCCAAAGCTAAGTGAGTTCCATCGCTTATTTCCATCTCTCTCATCCACATTCCAAATGTACCGAACCAACGCGTTCTATAAAAAGTACTTCTAAGAGTAATTTAAATGCAAGATACTGCTTTTAATTTAGTATGTTTGTGGAGAAGAAATTGTACTCTTGTCACAAAGCGCTTTACGCAAAAAAATTGACATGGATACAAAAACAACCCTCATCTAATGAAAGTCCACAAGGGTCCACACACATATTTCTCAGAATAGACCATATTCTAAGAAATATGCAAAACTGCAGCAACACCAGCAACTTATTTGAAAGCAACCACAGTGTATTTTTAAAACATGAATGATTTATTGTTTTACATTTGTCTCAGAAACATTTTTTAATCATTGTATCATTTTATATGTAGAAAGTAAAAGCTGCTGCGGAGGAGTTATCAACAATTTATTGTAATTTATTCAGTTCCAGTCCCCCTGTTCAATGTCAGCCTGCCGTCAAACAGCAATAAAGAAATATTGGAAACGGAGGATTGTGGACACGTCAAAACCATAAACGAGGGACAGGGGGGACAAAGAAAAATGTTTCGCTGTGATTTTTTTTTAACGTTCTCCCTAATCATCGAGTGTCTGGACCACCGTCGTTATGACACCCTACAACACATCATTTTTAATGCAGCCACTTTAAATTATTCACCACCTTTGCAATTTTCATGAGCAATTACGTCGTGAAATGGTACTGCGGGCAAAAAACGGCAAAGTACTTCACGGCGTCTGTGGTGCTGCGGCCGAGGCAGCAGAGTACTTTGAAATATCCTTCCAAAGATACTCAAAGGTCTTCGTTTGGAGGGTCTGGTCGATGACTTGTTGGACATCAGGGACGCGGAACCGAGTGAGGAACCAAGGGGATGAATAATTGAGTCGGCTCTTCAGTTTGATGGTTTGGTCGATGACTTTTATTGTGTCGGTTGGCACCTTTTTAACCGCTGACCTGGATTAAGATGCGAGATCAGCATCCACATATCATCTGAGAGCAGCTTCATGGCCTGGAATTCTGCCTGTAACTACTCCCTTTTAACATCTGGGCCTCCTTCATCCATACGTCCTCTGAGTTGTTCCTCTTTGACCATCACTAAGAAGGATCCTAATGGACCATCACGTATCTCCATGATGAGGTCTATGGTTCCTTGTTTCCTATCTCCTTGCTTGTCTCCTTGACACTAGATGCACCAACGGGAGAAGAGATGGGAGATGAATTTGCCTCACAGCTCATTTTGGTGTCAGGTCATATATCAAACAAGTACCATGTATTTTTACTTTAAAGGGATAGTTCAGATTTTTTGACATGCAGTTGTATGAGATCCTCACCATCAGTGTGGTTCATCAGCAGTGACTTTTCCTCCACTGAGTCCCGTGAGTGGAGTTCCAGTCCGGTTCCGGTGTTGCAGAAAGTAGTTCCGTCTAGTTGCTGAGGTCACACGGATAAAGAGTTTTGCTCCAAAAAACAACATGTGTTCAAAAGAGCATTCATTTCGCATCAAGAATTCTTGGCCAAAAAAAAGTCCAACCTCGCAATCACTTGGCACTATTTTCCCTCCCTTCGTATCACTGCCTGCGCCATAGTAAGCTCGGAAGGAGACCACTGCGACTCGTCTTTTCTCACATTACAGCGGTCTCCTTCCGCCCCCTTCCTCTTTCATACCTCAATGGCGATGGTGTAATTACATTGTAAAACATCGGAAGTAGCCTAAAAGAAGCCTTATAATTATTTTTTGCAGTGGCGTGCATACACTTTTTGAAGGGCAGGAGTGAAAAGAAAGAAATATCACCTACAGTGCTTTCTCACCACTGAAGAGAGCACTTTAGACATGTTTACATGTTCTAGAAATGGCTCATATAGCCTTAAATTCCTATAATGTGCAAGAGGGCACTTTATCAACCTGTGATTTAACTAGCCAAGAGAGTGTTTAAGTGTGTTTTACCCACCGGGGAGGCACTGTAGCGCACGTTTTTGCCTCCCAAGAGGAAATGTCATGTTTTTTTAACAGTAGCCCCCACCACACACACACTGATTTGTTGTACATGTATCCATAATAAATCTGAGTAAAAAGCAAAGAAAGTGGATTTGAAGCAGCTTTGGAATCCCAAGCTGGTGCGAGAGGCGCAGCTTCCACTGTGAAAATAACACGAATGGAGCGAGACGGTTGTTTTCTGACGAGGTGCTCAAACCTCAGAGCTGCGGTCGTCTGTCACAGCCCGGAGCATCGTCAAGAGGAAGATTCATCTTTCGTATGAAGCTTGCCTTGAAAATTCGCTCAAAAAATGTTGAAAATGGATCACATTTCTCGATAATAATGGAACCAGTCAAAGCTTTCTTTCATTGTCCATTTTTATTTCCACATCTGTTTCACTTCTGTCTTCATGTGAGAATGTTTCACTAGTAATGAAAAGGGATCCACTTTGATCGTCCCATGATGCCTCCTGAAAAACATGGAGTCCTAGTGGTTCAAAGGTATTTCCACTGTAAAAAACAAAACAAAACAAAACAGATAATGGAGACATTCAAACATTTCAGGATGAATAAGAAGAAACCTTAAAGCTTTAAAACACCAAACCCAGATTCCAAAAATATTCTGTGTCCCGCTCGGCGCAAAATATAAAAACCACATGGAGAAACACAAAATAAAACTTGTCATGTTGTAGAATCTTGTGTGGTCTTGTCCTTGTGTTGTCTTGTGATTTCCTGTTGTATTTCAAAATCCGTACCTTTCCAGTGATTCTGGTGACCCACCCCTCCTCTGGTTCTCCCTCCAGTGTGATGGTCTGTCCCTGCCTGTAGTGTCCACCTGTGTCCTATCACCTGCTGTGTGTATTTACTGGCTGCGTCCCAATTTGGGGTCTGCAAACTCCCGTCGGGGGTTCCCTCCCGAAGCACTCTCCCCAAGCAGCCTCGCTCAGGTGGATCGACTGTTGAATTGGGACGGGGAATTGGGGATTTCCTGGTCGCATCACCCCCCCTCCAGCCCCCCGCCCCCTGCCCCCGACCGATGTCACGGAATCCCCCAAATCAGACCCGCGAAACAAGTGATTTACGAGAGAGACGAATAAAAAGAAGATCAAGAGAGGAGGAAATCAGAAATAACCGCCAAAGGATCATGATGAATCCATGTGGATCTATGAACCGTTCGCTCACTGAGAATTAACTTTCAAAGACAATTGAATAAAAACACAAACGCCTTGGTTAGCGTTTCCGCATCACACACATTTCCACATTACTGAAACGGGCTGATTTTGTAAACAAATATGTGTGATGTTCATAACATTTTTTTTTTAAAAGATGCAATGCATGATGGGATATCCACCACTCGTGAGTGACCATCGGAGGCTCTTTTCTTGGAAATTGAGGGGCATTGAATTTGATCACTAAGGTTTCAGACGCCTCTATAGAATGGCGTGGCTCCTATCTAGGGCCCTCAAAGGTGAGTAAAACACACCCTGAATATGTTTAGAACTGCATCTGAACTCATCTCTGGTCATTCTTGATTTTTTGTACTTTTAGATTTTATTTTGACACTTAAATAGGCCATCGCTTATCAAAATAAATGGACCCACATTACATAAATCAATTTTTTCTTGCATTTCTAAATGTTTGAATATCATAATTAACAAGCAGTTTGCATTGCTTTGATTGGGAGACTGTAAAAAGTTTCATGACATTTCACGCATGTTCAGGGGGTCATAACTGCACTTATTTGCAAGGAATAAATAATAGTAATAAATCTCCTTTGGATTTCAAAAGGGCCTCACTGCACTGCATGCAGTCGTCTCAGGCCCTAATAAAAGAGTGAAAAATTAGCTCCATTTGTCGCGAGTCGCTTTTGACCAAAAAAATGTCACGAAAAGGATTTAAAAAGTCACCAGATTTTGCAAGAAAGTCGCCAAGTTGGCAACGCGTGGCAGTTTGTCGAGTCTCATGTCCTAGAATCAGCCATTGGCCAGTTTATTACTTTGTACCTTTAGATTTTTCCAGTTGGCGTGTGTTCAAGCTGAACGTTGTTACAGTATTTCTCAATTGCTAAAACACTAAACCATATTGTCTGAGTGTCCGGAAAGCATTTATTGATTTGGTCACACTTGTGGCAGAAGCACTTTTCACCGAGTTAGACATAACCTGCAAACATATTCTCACCCACTAAAACACAATTTACACTGTGATGCACTTGTGTTGCATAACGGTGAGCACAAAAGTGAGCTAAATTAAAGCACAAGTGTCTCAACTTCAACACAGCAACTCAAAATGGATCACACTCGTGGCTCATGATGTGAAGAAGCCAGTTCAGGGAGGCCTGGTTGCTGAAGTTTCACGATGGAGAGAAACAATCAGAGGGGCAGAGGTGGTCGAGGAGGAAGAGGAGAGAGAGGAGAAAGAACAATAACAGTATCCATAAATATATATCAAATATTGGTATTTTTTACAACAAATGCCAAACAGGATTTTTGTTTTGCGAAATGCATTTCCCTATTGTAAACGATACACACTTTATCTCTACAGCTTTATGATCCGATCACTGTGTTGTGTGTGATGACGCTCAGCGGGGTTTTAGATTTTGATTGACTCGGGCTCTGATCTGATCACAGTTTGAACTGTTCTGGTGCAATAGTTAGTTTGGTTTTGCAGGAAGAGTCAGAGGTTTTGTGAATGTAGTTTTTGTGTTTACGACTTAGAGAAAAGGACGGAGGGTTTCAACAAATGTGTCTTAGCAATTGAGAAAAACTGTGATAAATCTTCACTTTGTGACTGTGGAGTTCGGCGTCACGCATTTGGAGCCGATCGTTTGATCTGTGTAAACGTCGCCAGAGCAGCGAGTCTCAAGGAGCCGCCGATAAAACACAGCAAACCCAAATCTTACAAAATAATCAGCACAACAAAACATCCCAATAGAGGAACATTTGCAAGTATGTTTTTAGCTTTGACACGAGAGGCAGCGGCGGAGCCCCAAACACAGAGAGAATACTCGATTCGAAGCCGTTGTCTTTAAAATCAAAAGGCGCAAAAATCACAGCTTTGTGATGAATGTTTCATCGGGTGGGAAAAAAATCCAGCTAATTTGGGAACCGTTTGTCACATTCTAGTCGCGTACGAGAATAAGAGGTGAAAGCGCTCTCCTTGACTGGCGATTAGTGTAATGCTGAACGCGCGGCAGGTCGTCGTGGCGACTGTGTGTCAGACTCCTCTGAGGTCTGGTGGCGTTTTTCTGAATCGCCGGGAGGGAAGCAGACGGAGCGGCGTTCCAGTCTTTGTTGCTGACGAGGGTGGCGTTCGTCACAAATTCACGCCGCTGTTTCACTTAAAAGAGATCACGGCAAGTCTGGGGTCTGGGGGGGGGGGGCGCCGCCAAGCCCCCGGAGAAAGTGCAGCACCTTTGGCAGAGCCAGCTTCAAAGCCGCCGCCGTCGCTTTTGAGTACACAAGACAAGTTTTCCGAGTACTTTAACGCTGATGTTTCCTTTTTATTCTTCGCCTTCAATGAACGAGTTCTTTTGGTTGTTGTGACATGAAAGGAGGCGAAGTCACGCTTGTCCTTGTTGCTGCATGTGAACTCAGACTCACATCGACAAGATCTGATGTTCATTAGGAGAGGAGAGGAGGAAGAAGGAGGAGCGGAGAGGACCCAAGGAGAGGAGAGGAGAAGGAGAGGAGGAGATGAGAGAAGACAAGGAAGGAGAAGAAACAAGGAGAGGATGAGAGGAAAGGAGAGGAAACAAGGAGGGAGGGGAGATGAAGAAGGAGGGGAGGAGATGAGAGAAGACAAGGAAGGAGTGGACACAATGAGAGGAGAGCAGGAGGGGAGGTGAAGAAGGAGGAGAGGAGAGAAAACAAGAAGAGGGGGGAGAAGCAGGAGGGGGGAGGAGAGGAGAAGGAGAGATGAGGAAGGAGGAGAGGAGGAGGGGAGATGAGGAAGCATGGGAGGAGATGAGAAAAGACAAGGAAGGAGAGGACACAAGGAGAGGAGAAGAGGAGGGGAGGTGAAGAAGGAGGAGGGGAGCGGAAACAAGGGGAGGAGAAGAGAAGAGAAGGAAGGAGAGGAAACAAGAAGAGGAGGAAGAAGAAGGAGGAGGGGAGAGGAGAGGACACAAGGAGAGGAGAGGAGAAGGAGAGATGAGGAGAGGAGGGGACATTAGGAAGCAGGGGGGAAGAGGAGGAGGGGAGATGAGGAAGGAGGGGAGGAGATGAGAGAAGACAAGGAAGGAGAGGAAACAAGGAGATGATGAGAGCAGAGGAAACACGGAGAGAGAGGAGGAAAGAGGAGAAGAGGAAAGAGGAAGGATAGGAAACAAGAAAATGAGGGGACGATACAAGGGAGGAGAGGAAACAAAGAGAAGAGGACAGGAGAAAAGAGGAAAGGAAATAGGGGGTTAAAATGGAGATTAGTGATGAGGAGGAAGGGGAGGAAACAAGGTGATAAGGAAGGAGGAGAGGAGAGAAGACAGGTGACAAGAAGAGGATTGGAGGAGAGGAAACATGGGGAGAGAGGAGGAGAGGAAACATGGAGATGATAAGAGGAGATGAAAGGAAAGGAAACAAGGGGAGGGGAGGAAGGAAAAAAAGGAGAAAAAGGAGAAAAAGGAGAGGAGAAGAAACAAGAAAACGAGGAGAGGAGGACAGTAGAAAAGGGAACACTGGGGAGAAGAGGAGGAAGGAGAGGAGGAAGGAGAGGAGGAAGGAAAGGAGGAAGGAGGAAGGAGGGTATTGCTGAGGCTGCTCCAAAAGTCTCACGTCTCTGCGGATAAGTTGAAAAACGCGACGCCGCACGTAAACTGTCTGTTGCCATGGCAACATTTACAGAGTGACGACAACGCAGCCTGAAAACTCAGCCTTTTCTCCTCCTCATCAGTTTCACCGGTTCGGGCTCCGACTGGTTCGGGCGAGATACACTCGTGTTCGCGACATCGCCACCATTGAGGTCCCGCCCTGTAGAAGCCACACCCCCTCCTCTGCTAAACTCCGCCTCCACCTCCCGATCACGCTGAGGCCACGATTTGGTTTCAGATACCCGTTGAAGCTCCGCCCCTTTGGGTAAGCCTATCCTCTTTGTGTAAGCTCCTCCCTTTGGGTAAGCCCCTCCTTTTTGTGTAGGCCCTGTGGGTAAACCCCTCCCTCTGTGTGTAAGCCCCGCCCCTGTGGGTAAGCTCCGCCCCTTTGGTTCCTTGTGGTTGATAAAGCTGTGTCCTCCTGGGGGGGGGGGGGGCTGATTTATCACGGAGGCTGATTGATTAAACTCTATTCTTAGTCGGGATTTAAGCTGCTGAATGAGGTCTCGACTGTCTGATGATGCTCCTCCTGCTGCTCCTCCTGCTGCTCCTCCTCCTCTTCCTCTTTCTGCTTCTCCTCCTCCCCCTTGTGCTCCTCCTCTTCCTCCTCCTTTTTCTCCTTCTGCTGCTCCTCCTGCTCCTTCCTTCCTCTACCACCTCCTCCTGCATCTCCTCTTCCTCCCACTTCTCCTCCACTCCCTCCTCCTCCTGTTCCTCCCTTCCTCTTCCTCCTCCTGCTCCTCCTCCCTTCCTCCTCCTTCTCCTGCTCCTCCTCTTCCTCCTCCGCCTACTGCTTCTCTTCCTCCTCCTCCTCCTCCTTCTTCTCCTCCTCCTCCACCAACTCCTTCTCTTCCTCCACCAACTTCTCTCCCTTTTGTCTCTTCCTCCTCCTCTTCCCTCGCTCCCTCTTCTCTCTGCCTCCTCTCACCTCGTCCTCTCCATGTTGCTCCCTAATTACCCCCCTCCCTCCCTTTCCTCCTCCTCCTCCTCCTCCTCCCTCCATCACTCCTAATTCCTGGCTGCGAGGAGCGGCGTCTCCGTGTGTGACCGGCTGAGAGCGGCTGCCTCTCAGCCGGCTCACGCATGGACGGATCTTGTTATGGAGCCGGACAAACTACGGCGGCGCCCGGCTGTCAGTCCTCCCCTCCTGGAAGTTTGGGGCCAGAGAGTTCTCCCCACTTTGCTTCACTCCATTGCATCAGACGAGGAGAAAAAAAAGTGGCAGATTTGGGGGGGGTTGGTTTATTGAGAGGGGGGGTCACGGGGCCTTTTTTTTAAAGCCTTTCCGGGGGGGAAAGACTGCGGATGTTCTGAGGGTCCGATGTTTGACAGCAGAAGCTTCAGGTTTGGTCCTCAATGAGGGCGAGTGAGTTTCGTTGTCGCCTTTTTCCTCGCATGGAGCTGACCTATGATACTGGTTCACCCAGCACCATCCCATAATAACCAGAGCAGGTCCACAACACCAGCCCCCTTCCGGACCCAGCCGTCAACGACAGGGACTGGAGAAAAACTCCCTTTAACGGCAGAAACCTGGAGCAGAATATAGTATATTTACAGAGACCCGCCGAGCCCCCCGAGGTGGAGCCGCTTGCCAACTAATAAAGGTTCATTTACGGCAGTTTAATTTAAGTTGATTGATTCATTGATTGGTTGATTGGACCTTTATTGTCTCCAGAGGGAAATCCAGCAGTCCATATAACAACAGAGCACAGGAAGACAACACCAAATACAACAAAAATATCCCCCTTCTCATTAAAACTATATTTACTCATTACTATTTTCATTTTTAACATAAACGTATTTTACCCTTAAGAGTTCTTTAAAAAAAAA
>CAESWR010001024.1:169503-186304 GCA_903171835.1 Mullus surmuletus
GCACTAGTGGAAGAAGACTGATCGATGACCGGGCTCTTACCTTACCTTTGTTCGTCGGTCAGGGGAGGTATTGGGGAGGGGGGGACGTTGAAGCAATATCGAAAAGCGACCTTACTTTCGTCCATCTGTTGGAGGGGGTTGTGGGGGGCAAGGGGGTGCAGAGCGATATTGGAGAGCGACCTTACTTTCGTCCATCTGTTGGAGGGGGTTGTGGGGGGCAAGGGGGTGCAGAGCGATATTGGAGAACGTCCTCACTTTGATTCATCAGGCCAGGGTTGGGGGATGGCGTAGTGATATTGGAGTGCACCATACTCTATTCATTGGCCTTGGGGGCGGAGCGATATCGGAGAGCGCCCTTACTTTTGTTTGTCGGTTGGGGGGGGGCAGGGGGTGGGGAGCGATATTGGCGATATAGGAGAGCGCCCTTACTTTTGTATGTCAGTCTGGGATTGTAGCGATCGCGGTCTCTACAACATCAGGCCCGTGCCTGTGGCGTGATGGCTTAACCCCCCAGTCCCCTCTGGCGCTCCGCCCCCGTCGGGTGCTAAGCAATCAAGGGGAAGGCCCCCCTGTGAACGGCAGGCCCAGGGGCAGTCGCCCCACCTGGGGGCCCCCCTTCCGGCTCGGGGCCCTAGATTATTGCCTGGGTTGCCTGCCCTGTTGCGACGCCTCTGCTTGTGAGCAAAGCAGGTCACTGTGGTGGCCGTGGGAGCGCTGCTAGCTGGGCTTGGAGCGAGGCAGGGAGAATTGCCGAGCAGTCAGGTGCGGCGGGTAACTTGTGAACGTGTCTCTGTTGCCTCCCCGGGGAGATTAAGCCCTCCGCCGACGAATGACACAAACTCATTAAACCAAAGCACTTCACCCAAGTCGGAGAGATGTACGGTGGATCCTGTCTCGGTGCAGACGCGTCATCGCACGCTGCTGCTTTCCAGGCTAAGCATGAATGAAAAGCTAGAGGAAAAAAAAGCGAGTCGGCGTGGGTGCCTGACATTTAACGACATTTAACATAAAACTGCTCGTACATCACCTCCGCGGCGCTCAGTGGCGCTTTTAATTCGGCAACACAGCAACACTTACAATCCATTAATTGTTTTAATTTGAAGCCTGAGCACAAGAAGAAGAGGAAAAGAAGATGATGGGCTTGTATTTACACACAATTCTAATAAAGGCCGAGGCCCGGCTTACGGGATCCATCCCACTGCTTTCTCCCCTTAATAAGACAAGAAGGATGCCAATTATGGGCCCTTTGCTGTGGACTCAACTCCCAAGCCTCCCCTTTAAATTGGATGCCTGAGCAGTCGATGTGTACGGAATGCGTACCCCGCCTCGCACCGCCGCGAATTTAGCAGAAGAAGGAGGGGCTGGAGAGGGTGGGGGCAGGATGGGTTGGGGTTGTGGGGGGACACTTCTTCTGAGAGTATCGCTTGTGTTTGGAAGGTTGCAGCAAAATGTTGTTGATTCATCATCAGGCGTCACTGTCAAGGGCCTCAGGATGCTGGATGTTGCAAGAGGGAAGGAGGTAATGGATTCTTATAAATGGAAGGCGGGGTCTAAAGGGAAGGGGGGGGCGCCCATCATCTGTCGTGGTAGCAGTGATTTACTGGCGATCTACAGATGAGTGCTGGAATTTGCTAGACGGCCGTCTTTGTGGGGATGCAGTCTTAAAAGGTAGTTAAAAATGCAGCTGGAGTATGTCTGTGTGTTCTCGCTGGGTATATTTTTGGAGTGTGTGTGCCACATCTGCATAGGCGGAGAGGTTTCTCGCCGGGGTGTGTTTGCAGTGCTCAAATGCAGATTATGCTTTGTTCACTTTGAATATCAAACACTTTTTTTCCTGCTAGCATTCATGAATGACCTTCAATAGAGTCCCAAATGCACAGGCGGGAATGAATGAATCATACCTGTGTTTACCACAGCAAATACTCACAAACACACACACTCACACATACACACACACACACACACACGTGCTGCACAGGGCTCCGCCGGTACCTGAGTCTCTAAATGGCTGAATGGAAAATGAACATGACCGGAATCAGCTTTTTTTCCCCCCCGTTGGCAGAGGTGAACCACACTGTGAAATTGAGAAGTGACTTTGCAGTTCTACCAGTGACAAATCAATAATCAATCAACAAAAATGTGTAAAGTCCTCCCAAAAATTCAGTTTAGCAATACAGCATTTCTTTTCAATTTTCTTAACTTTAATGGGGCTTTAAATGGGATCTCACCACTAGATGGTGCATGTGAGCACCAGTTTTTCATACGTAAACAAGGGGGCACATCCACCTCTCTTAGGCCACACCCCCTCCAATGGCCTCACACGGTAGAGCCCTCCCTTCCAAAGCAATGTTGATTCGAGTCTCTTTTATCAGAACTTTGTTTGGCGCAGGAACCTCAGCTAACACTCCATCATCCTGCCATGACTCAGCAGGAAGGACTTTCTAATAATAAGAGGGTCACCTGTTGTACCCCAAGCGTGACGAGTCTGTGTGGACGTGTCTTTGGTCCCTTAATTACTCCCTTGATGTTCTGCGCTCAGTGATGAAGCATTCAGACTCCCAGCTTGTGGGTGGAGCCAGACAGAAAGTAGATGTAGACCTGTAGACTTGAGGTGTTGGAGTTATGGTATTCTGTGAAAGACAAATCCTGACTTATCTTGATTGTACCCTTTTATACTGGATCTTGTCGATGACGCCCACCACCAGTAGTTGTTAAGGTTTGACAGCGTAAGTTAGACCCTGAGTTTCAGCATTGTTTCAGACAGGTCCTAGTTGTACCAATTTTTTAACCCATACTTGTCCACTTCTCGACATGGACATGTGGCTCCACCCATCTTTGTTCTCCTGCGGTGAGAACTTCACCCATCAACTGATGATTGGTTGCGTTTTTTGCCTGGATTCAGCTGTTGGATAAAGTGGATTTTCTTGGTTCCTTCTGTCTTTACTATTACTTAGAGCAGTGGTTCCCAAAGTGCGGGGCGCATGTGGATGAATGAATCAATCAGTAAATTACACTTGTACTCGGAACTCTGAAAGATCCGACCTCCGAGTCGGAAAAGTGCAATTGAACGGCCTTGACTCTGAATTTCAGGCAATATCGGCGCAGCCCGAGTACAATCGAATGCAGCATAAATGATTGCCAGGATAATTCACCTTTCACACCGAAATGTGCACATCGATGCAGGATTTCCTAACCACGATTGACCTGCCTTTGCTCGGCATTAGGTGACTTTCAAGCTGCCAGCAGTCGCGGGTCTGACCTCTGACCTCCCGCTGTGAGGGCACCGTGCCTGTGTTTTTCTCCCTCGTACGTCATCACGCTGAAGCGTCGAACACGGAAGTAAACAAAGGCCGCGGCTATCAACATACTAATAACGAGGCAGCTCATCTCCATGCAGAGACCCTCTGACATGTTCTCCAAACGCGTGGATGTCCATCACATCAGCCTCCATGCTGACGCGGCGGCGTCTGGATGTCGGACGGAGCACCCGGACACTCACAGCCCGGGGAAACACCGACACGTTCCCCGGGGGCGGCCGCCGGATCGGTGCCAGTACCTGCCCTATGCTGGACCTTAGCGTTACCAAAAAAGGACTGAGCGGAGGAAACTATCAGCGCATTCACGTCTGATAACGGGAAGCAGCTGCTTTCTCCACCGTCTGAACAGTTTGAACAGCCGTGATGATGTGCTGCATCAGCTGGCGGCTGCCTGATCAGCTGTTGGGAGGTTCCGGTTCTGTCTGTCCGTTCTGACATCAAATGTCACCGGTGAACTGAATGTGTCTGATATGTCATAGACGGCGCGTGACGTCATTGGGTAACCGCTACATACCTTTCACAGTGCTGCAAAAATGTTCTTATGTACCAAAGCGGGATCCAGCAGAGAAAGTTTAGGAACCACTGATTTAGACGATACTTATGAGCCGTAACCACCATCAATGGGAAGATGGCGATTATGATTTCAGACATCATAGAATGCAGCTTTAAGAAGGAACTGCCATTTAGTGACTGATTATAAGTACAGGGTACAAAGAAAGTTGCACAAGAGAAATGACTTGGTTCATCTTGGGCCTCACAGAAACAACTGAATATTGAAAACACGAGCTATAAATCTGCAGCCCCCGTACACCTGGAAGAACCCCCTCCTACAACTGCTCCACACCGGCTGATATATTAAAAGCAACCAGGCATAGACATCTGCTGATAGACCTGGGGGAGTGCAGATCAAACGTCCCTCTTGTTTGCTATGTAAAATCACAAACTTACTGCAGCCTGCCATATATTTACTGCACCGCACAAAAACAGCTGAGTTAAACACTTACATCTCTGACCGGGGAGTCTCACACCTTCATCAGCTCCTGAAGGAGGAAACTTAGTGTAGCAGAGTAAAAAATGGATGCCTATTAAGTGCTAAAACTTCTGCAGCTGTATCATTCCAACTTTGGAGATTTTGTTGGTGCTCTCAAAACTCCAGCGGAGCGTGGGGGGCGGGGGTAACCCATCCTATGAGGTAGTGTTGTCCTCCTCGAGATCATTGTACGTCTTGGTAAGTATAGCATAGCATATCATAGCATAGTACAGCAGCTTAGTATAATATAGTAGTGTTGTTGTATTCAGGGTTGGTCTTGATGTTCAGACTGGTCTCAAGACCACTTTTTGAAGGTCTTGGTCTGAGTCTGGGACTGGAAGGCCTTGTTAGTGGGTCTGGTCTGGTCTGGCACTGGAAAGTGTTAGTGGGTCTGGTTTGGGTCTAGGACTGGAAGAACGTGTTACTGGGTCTGGGACTAGAAGGCCTTGTAGCTGGGTCTGAAAATCCAGCATTTGCGCCGTCTAGGAAACTAGAGCCCTTGGCCTGAGTTTGAATGGTCCTGACTCTGACAGTACCGTGATTCGATTGCGGGGTCGCAGGCATGTCATGTCAGGTCACAACTTTAATAGGACATTTGAAATACTATCATGTATTAAATATGAACACACTTAAATAACAACTCTGGTCCCTGGCGATCCAGATGTCTAAAAATAGGCTGAGATGTTCCAGAATGAGCGAGCAGCAATAATTGCATTACCAATCTGATCATTAGCCGGCTCACACACTCGCTCCTCTCACTTTCCAGGAGTAAAATCATATTCGCATTAGAACTACAAGACGCTGCAGACGGCGAGCGGCCTTTATCTAACGCTGTGGCATCCCCACCACGCCGCGCGCCCGCCTTTCAACGGCAAGATGATAGAGGCTGTAATCTATCACAGAGAATACTAACCACTCTCCCCCAGCAGAGTTGAAGAGGTGAACTATATCCCCCCCGAGGGATCCTTTCAGGGGACTTTAATATGGATGAAAACATTCATCTTTTTTTTCTTTTCGGGAGCGTTGCATAAGGATATTGAGGATATCGACTGGGTGGAAGTGAATGGACAGTCGTGGTGGGGCCGTCCTCTAAAGCCTGGGACTTTCTTTCAGCCTAGGCCGGCGGGACATCTGTCTGGTGACACGGCAGGGTTAATTAAAGGCTCATATTGATGGCTGGTTTTTTAATAACGAGGATGTAGATAAGTGAGAGCCACTCGCCGTTTGATAATTTGGCGAGAGGAAGAGCTGCGCCGTGACTTACACCCCTTCTCTGCTTTCATTCCCAAAGTCGGAAACCCTGATTAGCCCTCCCACTTTTAATTACAGCAGTTTCTCTCAATGGGAGCACCGGCTTTGAACTGTCATGTGTNNNGGGGGGGGGGGGGGGATTTAGGAGTGCCAGCTAAGCCCTGCATGGCCAAGACCCGAGTCAGACAGAATCCGCTCAGCTCATTAGTCGTATTCCAGCTCTCCAACAAAAGAAGAGGCTCAAAAATATTGTAATTGATTTCCACGCTGCTGCGCTCAGCCTCCTTTTAATGAAGAATTACTTCAAATGAGCAAAGATCCGCGGCTGCTCGGGTCGTTAGTGTTATTATTGCTCCCTTTCTTTCTTTTTTTTTGTGATCGCACGTCTCCGTTGATAATGGAACCAAACAAGCGACACGGATACATCTATCACCGCGGCTCTGATGTGCTGCTGCTAAATGTCAGTGGAAGACCAAAAAGGAAAAAAAGCCAATTAGTGACCTTATCGTTGATCCCTCTGTGCCTGCAGCGACTCTCGCTCATGGCTCTGATGTTTCTGTTCTTCCAAATAAATGAGCAAATTTTATATCTTTGCGTCGCTCTGTCGGTGTCAAAACCAGGTTATTCTGTTTAGATTCTATTCAAAACACGCAGCGGTCTCACTTTGTCAGCTTTCTGAAGCACCACGGTCCTCTGAAGTAGCCACAGGAAAGGATCTCAAAGGTCTCACAGACTGGATGTAGATATCGGGGTTCTTTGACCCTTAAGAGTTGCTTAAAAATATTTTTTCCACTTTAAATGAGTCAGTGTTTTTAATCAACTTCAGCCTGAAATGTATCTACCCAATACTCATTATTTGGGGGGATTTTAACCCTCTAAATGCCAGTGTGTTTAAATACAGCCACAGTATTTTGATTGGAAAAATGAAGATATAAAAAACTCAAATAATTAAAATGCAGTTCAAGGAGGCTTTAATTATCATTATCATTAGAACCTCAGATGTGTCAATGATTAGCAGCAACATTGGATTTGAGGCATTCTTACTTTTTCTGCAGTGACAGATTTGTATCACAAACTCTCTTATTACTTCCTTGGGACAAAAAGTGTCTCCTTCCAAAATACTGCTGTAAAAATATCATGTATTAATATTTTTTCCAACTTTAAATTCGTGAGTCTTGTAAATCAGCTTATTTTTTAGGGATTCCGACCCTCTAAATGGTCAAACAATGTCCCCAGGAACTCTTAAGGGTTAACTGACGAGGCTCTGATCTCACAGTTCATTCACAGTTTTTGTTTTTAACGGAATATAATAAGTATTATCAGACTGTAAAAGCGACACCCTGATGCTAATGTTTCACAAACGTGTTCCTCCTCCAAATGCCGAGCCGGGACAGGACACACACAAACACTGTTACTCTTAAACCTTCCTGATTTACTGCTGCTCCACGCAGGCGAGGCAGTAAACGGCGGCGCTCTTTACAGCAACAAATAATTGATCGTCTATTAAAGCTACATTAAGACATTTTCGGGACAATTTGCAAAAAGCTGTAAACAGCAACTTCTTCTGCTGAAGCTGTCAACTGATAATTAACTGTTAATTGATTGCACAATTAACTGTGCTCATTTTGTTTTCCTCTAATGAATAAACCCTGTAATTAGGAATATTCAAATGTAAGAATATGTGTAATTTAACAGCATCAACATGTGAATTATATTCAAATATTGTTTGAAAATGTTGGGTTGATGAAATTGAGGCCTTGGATGTTGAACAGATAAACTCTTTGAAACACTATGAACATTTAGAAAAGAAAGATCTAATTGGATTCTCAAAATAAATTCTCAAAATAAATTAATGATTCAGAGAAAATGTTGAGTGTTTAAAGTTTTTTCCACTTTTTTCACTTTTCTTTGTATCTATGTGTAATCACTCATCCACCCAGCCACCTACCCATCCATCCATCCATCCACCCACCCACCCATCCATCCATCCACTCATCCACCCATCAATCCATCCCTCTATCCACCCATCCATCCATCCATCCAACCATTCACCCACCCATCCATCCATCCGCCCATTTACCCACTCACCCATCCATCCATCCACTCATTCACCCATCCATCCATCCATTCACCCACCCATCCCTCCATCCATCCACCCATTCACCCACCCACCCATCCATCCATCCATCCATCCGTCCATCCATCCATCCAACCATCACCAGGAATTTTAGCCGCATCTTTTCATCATCTGTTTCTGTTTTGTTGTCTAATTTGCTGCTCTGCCAGTTGTTTAACCCGCACCATATTTTGCCTTTAAGCCTTTTCTTGCTGTGTCAAACCTTGCTCACATTATACTGGGAATATTGAGATGCCCGTCTGGCAAGGCAGATATGGATTTTTTTTTTCATTGTTGACCTTGACAAAACCACAAAAAACACTCTACAACCACACTCAAGTACACACCCAATAGAACACATCTCCTTCTTCATTGTTCAGGCAGATCTTTGGGTAATTGTGTGAATATTCCAGAGACTCCCTGAATCTGATCTTACTTCACCCAAGAATATTACAATGAGGTCTCCATTATCTCCACTGGATCTGGTTCTTTGGCTTTTTCACGTCTCAGATGGGGCATGTGGGGGGAGGGTCATAATTTGGAGAATGAAAACAGATGCCTGCGATGGAGAACAGTCAGATTTCAAGTTCTTCTTGCTCAGTTTCTGTTCTTTCTGAGGGCTTCACACTGGTCCCAGTGGATTTCAAGTGGATTTGTGCACTCATTATTCACTCCACTGGTCTAATAAACATTCTTGACCAGGTCCAGCACGAGATGAGAGTCGCAGGCAGTCGACTTCTATCAGTCACACAATCAAACCAGCTCCTCTCATCACTGTTAAGTTCGCTTTGTGACTATTCAAACTTCACTCAGGAGGAAACGTAGAGGGGTTGGTTTACACGGCCTGATGATGTCACTGGACTCCCCCTTACCAATCACATGAGGGAGAACCTGGCTCCACTAAATATGCCTTTGACTGACGCAGTTGGACAAGAGTAAAGATGATCAATATATTTGTCTAATAATCCATAAGGTTGCATTGAGGATTCTTTGAACATATATTAATGGTTTTGGGAGGAGATACATTGGACATCCACCAAACCTGTCTGTGGATTTTTGGAAAGGATCAGATTTGCTCGGCTGAATGTACATGTGGTTTGAGTTGACGTTGTTACACTGCAGCCTCTGACAGACAGTGGTGTGCATTGACTTTTTGAAGGGCAGGGGCGAAAAGAACAAAGAGGAAGCTACAGCGCGTTCTCGCCCATGAAGAGGGCACTTAAAGTGATAGCTCAGATTTATTGACATGAAGTTGTATGAGCTCCTCACCATCAGTGTGGTTAATCAGCAGTGACTTTTCCCCCACTGCGTCCCGTGAGCGGAGTTGCGGCCCGGTTTTGGTGCAGAAAGTAGTTCCGTCTAGTTGCTGGGGTCACACGGATAAAGTGTTTTGCTCCGAAAAACAACATGCGTTCAAAAGAGTAATCCATTTGTGTCCACTTTGTCCACTTTAGACATGTTGGTGCGTTTTTGCCTCCGAAGAGGGCATTTAATCATGTTTTAACCAGCCAAGAGGCCAGTTTAGTGTCTCCTGCCAAGGTGACTTTTAAGTGCGCGTTTTTCAACAATTGGGCCACAAGGTGCCCCCCCGTGCACACCACTGCCGAAAGACATAGATATTTGTGCACTTGCTGATTTTGATGGTTTTTACTGGTCCATGGCCAGTCATGTTAGCCATGGTGTCACTGGTCCCAGCAAACCAGAATCAACAGTCAAAGGTAGAATCCTCACATTCACAGTTAGAAATCAACATTTTTTCCACATTTATTTGGCGTACACATATAGAAGTGTTATCCATTTTAATTTGATTTGGGGTTTTCTTCCTCGCCCACGATGTCACGCTGCACTGGTCCACTGGAGAGCAAACATGGACCCAATGGCTAAAAAACGCATTATCCATCATTGACACACACACACACACACACACACACACGCGTACACACACAGAGTGGTGATTTTAAAGACTGATTGCTCATCAGTTTGGCACTGAAGGACACTTTGACAGTTGGTGGAGGAGATAACCTGTAAGTTAACCTTTAGATGAGCGTGCCGCCGTGTCAGCGCGGCAGCCATGTTAGATTTAAGGTGAGACAGAAAAAAAAAACTGATATTACGATGAAGAAGCACTGCATCGAATTTTCAGTATCCACCATGTTTAGTGGCGTCGTTGTCAGCAAAGACGTTCTCAGTGCTTCAATAAATGGCAGCAGCTGAATGGCGTTAACATTTTGTTGAACTTGCAAACTTTTTAGCGACAGCTGGTCGTGCTCCAAATGACATAAAAAGAGTAGAAGGTATCCAGCTATCCATCGTCTGGACAGTTTTATTGCTCATGAGGAAATGTGTCTGAGGAAAATCTGTGCATCGTTCTTGAAGGAATTCACAAAAATACCTTTGGTAGTTATCAGAGTATTTATAGTTATCATGAAAAAAATCCACAAATAGAAGTTGCTGAAGGGTTTAATTTGGCTCAGAGAGCCAAGGCGAGTGATCACAAAAATGAAAAGTAATAATAATCATAACAATCATAACAGTGAACTGGATATCTATCATTTGTTTTCTCTTTTTGTCCTTCAAGGTTCACCATCTATGTTGATATGTTCTTCTGCTTCACATGTTTGCTGGATTAGATGTTCTCCGAAGATGTAGTAACATGTTACTGCTTGCTTTGCTGGACGATGGAAGCTTTAGGAACCTTTGATTACTGAGGTACAAAGACAAACTCCCAGCTGAACAGGTTTTTCTTATTGGCAGCTTCATGCCAAATTGTTTTCAACATATTTCTTGATCCTGAATGAACAACAGCACGTTTGTGCACCACATAAAACACTAACATTTCCTTCCCGAACAAGGACGGCAAATGCCAGATTACCTTAGGTTTTATAATATTATCCTATGAAATGATCCAAATATAAAACTTGTTCAATATCTATTATTACTGTTATTATTATTAAACCTTTAATTGACAGGTATATCTCATTCAGACATGGGGACTCATTTTTAAGAGACCAAAAGTCTTCATGTGTGTGGGGAAAGCCATCAACTCCCGAGTCATGATTCAGATTATAATCCAGATCGTCTTTATCTACTCTATTTATAGCAAGGTCCCTCTTGGTCCGTCATGGTCCTCACCAGCTGCCTGCTCTACATTAAATAGTTAACGTGAGATGGTGCTCCACAATACGGCGTAGTTTGTATGAACAGAACCACAAACCCAGAAAGAGTTGATGGTTCCCATCAAGACCAGTATCAGAGAAGCTGGTCCGTGTGTGTAGTTTGTGCCTCTATCATACCAAAACGCTGTCTGATAATAGGCGCCGTGTGTGTGAGTGTGTGTGTGCATGCGTGTGTGTGTATCTTATGATTCTATTTTCAAGTGATTCTGAATGACATGATGCATTAACTTCGTTTTTTGGAAACCAGTTAACTATCGCTTCGTTGTCTATGATTTGCACAACCGGAAAACAGGTTTTTTTGTTTATTTTGTAGCTGCATCCAACTTCCTCTGCAATATTTTCAACTATATTTACTTTAAATGTTGTAAATTTCCAGTTTATTCCCATTTATTCCTTTATATTCCCATTCACTCTCATATATTCACATTAATTCCCAGGGATAGTTTCCAACTTTCAAAATTCCTGGAATTTTGAAACCCTAATCAAGATGTGAAGACACCTCCTCGTCAGATCTCCTTGGAGGCCAATAGTGCGGTTGGTGTGAGTTGGTTGGAGGTTCTGTGAAGCTTCAGCCTGAACTACTTGTTGCAGATGTGAATTTGATACTTGGATGATGAACCACAACAGGTGCAGGAAACACCTTCCCAACTGCCACACCTGCTACTGCTTCCTCCGGGCTGAGGGTGTGATTGGCCTTCCAAAGGTCCACCCAGTGAATCCAGTGGAAGATGATGAGTGAGCTCTGGAGAAGAGCCAGATGATACCTGAGGGTGGGTCGGACCCTCTCCGCTCAGATGTACCGCAGCCGTGGAGCCTGACAGGAGCCGGTGGGCAGTGGTGGACAGTAATGGAGTACATCTACTTGAGTCACTAGATTTTCTGAGTATCTGTACTTTACTTGAGTATTTGTTTTTTTTGGATACTTATGACTTTCACTCAACTACATTTGAAAGACAAATATTGTACTTTCGACTCTACTACATTACTTGGAAGCTTGTCATTACTTTGTTATTTAAATACAACATTTTTGTAGCAGAGTGGTTCTACATGTATGTAAGTACATCATTAGATGGTTTCAGAGAGTTGCATGGTTCTGGAAAAGAACTCAGAAAACAGTAGAGCAATGGACTGATATTAGAAAATGCACTTTGTACTTGTACTTTTTTTGAATACGTAAGTATTTTCCAGTCCGTGTAGTTTTGAATACTTAAGTATTTTTCAAAAGTAAGTAAATTAGCACTTTAACTTGAGTAAAATCTTGACCAAAGAACTGTTGAGTTGAGTTGAGTAAGATTTGACCAGGAGTATCAATACTTTGACTCAAGTACTGGAGATGAGTACTTTGTCCACCACTGCTGGTGTGTGAGGGCTGCATCTCAGGTTGCTTTTTATTGAGGTGATGATGCAGTTCTTATGCTCCAATGGATACCTTCGGCTAATAAAGATAATGATGGGAGGAGGTCCAGCCGGTTGTTGTTGTTCCTTTGGGGTATCATTCACAAATATTGAGCTTGGTTCATCTGGACATTAAGGAAGAGCTAAAAGCTGTTATTGGATTTTTATTATATTGGTTCTTTCTGGCCTCGTTTAAAAAGTGATCTGCTCATCACTTTCTTCTAACTGTTGGCGAAAGTGAAATTCGAGCATTGGAGGCACGTTGGAGGCGCTGTCTGTTAAACATCACGCATCCATTGCCCACCACCCAGACAGCCAGGGGGCGCTGGTTTTATAATTTCAACTTTTCCCTTCCAATACGATACTGATATTGCAGCTTGAGTATGGCCAATACCGATATAGATCCGATATGATATCAGCATGAATCATACCTACTTTTATGACTTATTTAGTTCCACGGAATGTTAGAAAAGGCTTGATCAAGTGATATTACTCAAACAGAGAACAACAGTCAGCAACAGCAGGATGAGGAAAAACTGGACCATTTATTGTTAACCAATCACTTACATAGATTTGAACCTTAAACAGAAGAATATTCCACAATTGACTAAAAAAATAAAATAATAAATTAGTAGACGCTAAAAAATAGCTTCAATAAATTCAATGAAAAACAAAAAAATATATTTTCTAAGGGCAAAATAACCACTAGTTTAACTTAAACATAAGTATATTCTACAATTGCATAGAATGAATAGAAAACAAATTAGACGACCCCGAACAAATCTCAATAATCCAATAAAAAACAATTATACTTGTGCAAATAACAATTCAAGTTCATTTCAGTTGGACTGCTTTTATCGGAGTGCTTATATCGGAAATTTTAGATGCAGGCCGATATAATCCGTTACTCTTTTTTTCTTCTTTTTTTCCCCCTTTTTTTTGGATGTCGGACCGATATCAATGTTGGATCAGGACACCCCTACTGTTATAATAAGAGCCTTTGGGTTTTAGCACGTCTGATTTGTTTTTTGGCCACACATTGGAATTACTGGTTGGAGACTGAAAAAATAAGCTAAAGGAAGCTCATGTGGTAAGAATGCGGTTAGATGAAGCGTTCAGCGTGGAGGTTCCGAACTCAACCTTCTTCCCATCAATAGCTCAGCGCTGCCTGCTCTGCTCGCAAGTCCTTACGTGATTGACAGCAATCTCAGTGACGCCGATTACACCATTCATTCCCCGATCGGAGACGTAAAACTGGTGTCTGTCATGTGAGCACGCTGTTCAGCCTCCTCAAATGCCAAAAATGTCAGTTAAAGCAGCCTTTCTCACACTTTGTGGTGCTGGGGCCCAGAAATATGTGGCATTGGCCTCCCAGGGCCCATTGCCCCCCCCCCCATTACTGGTCCATGGCCAGTCATGCTAGCCATGCTGTCACTGGTCTCAGCACACTAATGAGTCAAGAGTCAAAGATGGAATCCTCACATCCACAGTTGGAAGTATTTTCCATTTTGATGACCATGAGTTAGTCTGATTTTACTCGTATTTATTGAAGATTAAATCACCGCCATGTGAATATTTTATACTACATATCTTGATAATTTATGTTTTCTGCCCACAATGTCACAGTGCATTGGTCCACTGCAGCGCAAAGATGGACCCAATGGCTGAAACACTCATTATCCCTAAATTGACAGACACACACACACACTCACACTCACACACACACACATACACACACACCTATGATCAGACAGCGCTTTCACATGATGGTGGCACAGAAATCCCTACTAAACACACACACCAGCCCCCCCGTTACTGGTCTCGATGGGACCGTGACGGACCGGCAGGGACCTCGCCATAGACCGGTGCCCACACTCTTAACCCGAATTAGTTGATTTTACTCGCAAATCGCGGGGAAACCCGTTGCCCTATGTATCAACATGGAATCCTAACTTTTTACACAAGCTTAAACTAAATATGTTGAGTTGTATTAACATGGAATCCTAACGTTTTACACAAGCTGAAACTGAATATGTTGAGTTATAATAACATGGAATCCTAACATTTTACAGATTCTAAAACTAAATATGTTGAGTTGTAATAACACCTGGTTTGTTAGTCATGTATACTCAAAATTATGAAATATAACTTGCTATTATTATTTGTTATTGCAACTCATTATTTATTACAATTACTGTATTTTCTTCTAATTAAATTACCTTTTCTTAAAAAAAAGAAAAAGAAAACATTGTTTCAATTAAATGGCATGCTAAAAAAATAAACACCTTTAAATGCTCCAATGCATTTTATTTTTCAAGGAAAAAGGCAAAACACAGCCAATCTTATTATCAAAAACTTTCACTCATCAGGTCAACATCAACACATCCAAACTAAAGTGATGAATCTGAAACGGGTCATTTCAAATCACTGAAACAATTATGTGTGTGGTTGTTGAATGTGTCTGTGTGTGGGTGTTGTCTGTGTCTGTGCTGTTTGTGTGGTTGTTGGTGTTGCTGTTGTCCGTGCTGGTTGTGTGTGGGGGTGTGGAATGCATCACAAATGTAAAGGAAAAACATGGATGTGCCCTGAGATTATATCGCTAATTCCTTAAAAAAACCACAAAATTCACAAGAAATCACAAGAAATGTACAAGAATTACAAATGTCTGCTTCATCAAGAACTGCAACAATGTCTTATGTCTTTCTGCTACAACTCTCAATTTTAATTTTCACACGTCAAATCCTTCACCCCGCTTCCTACAGTATTTAAGTGTGTGTAGGTGTGTATGTGTCAGTGTTTTTTGTGTGTGGGTGTTGTGTGGGATTGTGTTGTGAGTGGGTGTTGAATGTGTCTGTTTTTTGTGTGTGTGTCTGCATTTTACGTGTGCCTGTTTGTCGGCCTGTTTTACAGAAAAGAATAAAGGTTTACCCCACTGGTCAGAAAGTGTTTTTACTGATGTGGCAAAACAAAACAAAAAAGTAGTCAATAGCTTATTACAGTAGAGCTTTACATTGCAAGCTGATTTTTCAAAGACTGTAACTTTGGTTTTAGGACAGTGTGGCCTAACGAGAGCAATACCTGTTGGATGAACTGGAATGTGAGCATCATAGTCTTGGGATAGTTAAGCTGGAGTGCATATGTGAGTCCAAACAGAATGCACATTGCTTTTGGCAGATCTTGAATGTCTCCCATCACGACTTCTCCCTCAATGATGATTTTCAACGAGGCTGGACTGAGATTCTGGGAAGATGTGGGCACAGCACCTTCACGCTCAATGAGAAGTATCCCGATGTCAAGGTCACGGAAAGAATCATCATCATCATCATAGTCCTTGATAAAAGAATAACAGAAGAGCACAATCACTACATTAGACTTCTCATTTGAAAAAAAACTTTAATCAATATACTGTAACAGTTAAAACAAAGCAAGAGCTTACTTACGAAGCCTGCTTTGAAGAAGCTTGTGGGGTTGTCCCCCAGGATGATTGGAAGCCCTCTGAGCACCTGTGTCCGGATCACAGTTGGCTCTGTAGTCTTCTGGGAATTAAACAGAATAACAAGTTAGATAGCTAAAATGAAAAACAAATAATGATCTATAAGAAAGCTAATGATGAGAAACTGAATTACACAACTAATAGAGTGGCACTACAATGTTTTTACAAAACCTGTAAAGAACAATGCCAAGCACATCATGTGTATGGACCTACATTGGTCTGTTGTGAAATCTGTGTCAACAATTGTCCAACATTACCTCTCTTGGAACGAAATAACTCAAGGAGACGACAACTGTGGTGATCGATGCTCTCATAGAATTCCTGCTTGAGGTTCTTGCCCACAATCCTGCTCAACTCCATGAACACCTGAAAAATACAGAGATAAAAAAACAGCCTAAGAACCTAGATCAACGAAAGATAGTCATTAGTTATCTTCTCTTTCGTGAACATGCCTGATCTTTCATGAAAAGTGAACATACCTGATCTTCAGTGAAGAGCGCAGGCCAGCGCTTCACCATCGTGCTTATGGCGGGTTCCGACTCCACTACCTCTTTTCTTCTCAAAGCAAATGTCTGATCCATCTTCTGTTTCACAAGAGGTCCATTTGGTGTCCTCTTCTGCATTTCATCAACCAAGTCTTTGCAGGCCCCCTCCAGGACTGCCTGGTCAGATCCATCCGGAAAGTTGGGCAAGTAGTTGATTTCACCTTTCTTTGCCTGACAACAGCGAGTGGTTGAGCCTCGCTCCTGGAGACAAGGGTGTTTGCTTATCAGTGCTGCTGCAACACATTCGAACTGAGCAGCAGTTGGGTATGCTGTGTAGCTATACATGCTCTCTGCCAATCTCTCAAGTATCTCATGTTTTAGTTCTTTTGATACTTTAAGGTGTGTTCCGTTACTCATAAACAGCAGGTCTGCTTGCCTAAGTCTATACTGTACATCAACAGAAAATGTTGGGATGTCAAAAAAGTCTGGCCACTGTTCCTGTCGCTCCTGAGATGAGTGTGAGAATATCTCTGTATCT
>CAESWR010001024.1:203214-220076 GCA_903171835.1 Mullus surmuletus
CCCCCCCCCCCCCCCCGAGGAAGTTTATTGATAAAGAAATGATGAACGAGACAAGATGAAAACCCTGCTCTCTAAATCCTCATGACAGCTGTGATTGGCGAGAAGCAAAAAAAAAAAGACGAAGACATCCGTGTGCCAAAAACACAAATAAGTAATTAAGCAGCAGCGGCAGCATCAATCTGCCAGGCCGCTCTGCGCTCTGCGTGGACCCCAGGTGGGGTGGGCTCCTGCAGGCCCCGGCGGCTGGCGGCGGGCCGACCCGGCTCGTATCTTGGCTGGCGCCGAGCCAGAGCGAGACGCTTTGATTGGAGCGTGAGAGATCGAGGCGCATCGTTCCCGCCGGGGGGGCGAGCAGCCGAGTCTGTTTATGATGAGACGACCAATTGATTAAATGGAAGAACACAAATTTGTCTCGGGACGGGTGTGTGTGTGTGTGTGTGTGGGGGGGGTGACAGCAGATGGGCTGGATCACATCACACACAACATAGAACTCATCCAGTGGGAGAATTGACAGGAAAGCGTTTGCGAGAGGGCTGATTGACTACAGGTGTGTGTGTGCTACACGGTGGTGCTGTCCCTCCTCGTGGCCCAATTACTGGAAAACCCAAACTAAAGTGAACTCTTTAAGGCCAAAAACACATGATAACGTGCTATATAAAGTGCTCTCTTGGTTGGTAAAACACACTAAACTGCCCTCTCGGCTGGTTCAAACATGATAAACTATTGTGTTTTAAGGCTATTTAATGTGCCATTTGTAGAACTCATGAACGTGTGTAAAGCGCCCTCGAAAACACGCTGAACTGAGGTGCCCTCTTCAGTGGCGAGAACGCGCCCTTTTTCCTTTCCGCCCCTGCCCTTCAAAAAGTCTATGCACACCACTGCCCCAGGTGCTTGATTTTATGTTGGTGCTTGATTTTAAGATTGGGAAAATATTAAAGGGATAGTTCAGATTTTTGACATGAAGTTGCATGAGCTCCTCACCATCAGTGTGGTTCATCAGCAGTGACTTTTCCTCCACTGCGTCCCGTGAGCCGAGTTCCGGCCCGGCTTCGCTGTTGCAGAAAGTAGTTCCGTCTAGTTGCTGGAGTCACACGGATAAAGCGTTTTCAAAACAGTAATCGATTTGCATCTCAAATTCTTGGCTCTGTTCGTATCACTACGCGCACCTTATCATCAGATGGTGGAAGGCGGTGGAAGGAGACCGCTGCGACGTGAGAGAAGCGCTCTCCTTACCAGCAGGGAACCGCCGTGAAACAGCTGATGATGGTGACACATCACAAAAAAAAGGGATGCGAATGGATGACTCTTCTGAACACATATCGTTTTTGGGAGCGAAACCCTTTATCCGTGTGACTCCAGGAACTGGACTGGAGCCTTTTTTCCTTTCCGCCCCTTCAAAAAGTCTATGCACGCCTCTGCCCAAGGTGCTCGATTCTAAGTTTGAGAAAATGTTAAATCTACACGTGTTTTTTAGGGTTATTTTGTGTCTCTGCGGCAGGACGGGCCACAGATAAGGGCCTGCTTATTTTCACCATGGAGGGAAAATTGGTTATACGGGCCAATTTCTCCACATCCTCTCCATCACCGCTCGGGTGTGACAGCCTTTTAATTAATCTGAGTGACACCGAATGATCACATTTATCATGCGGATGTTCACCCGGGTGTCGTCTGGGCGGTCCTGCCGTCCCGGGGCGGCGTTACCGTCGCGCTAATTAACGCGCGGCTCGGCGGGCTCTCCGCTCGCCATGCATGGATTAGTTCGATTGCCGCGGCAACGCCAGCACGATAAAGACGCGCGTGATGGTGATTGTGCAGTGCTGGCGGGGTCGTGTCCTGTTTACTATCCAGATGTCGGAGTCATTCACAAAGCGTCTGGAGCGGCGATCGACCGCCCCAGAGCGACACGCAAATGGTTAATCAATAGGATTACACAAAGCAGGGCCTGATTTACTGAGATCCCGGATAAAGACGGAAAAATGGCATCTTCAAAGCAGTCGGGGAGGAGATCTGTGAGAAAGCGGCTGTGGAAGAGGAGCTACTGATGAAACTGTTTGTTGTTTCAGAAACATCCTGAAAATGAAGGAAAAACAAGCACTTCAGTTGCCTTTAATGGAGCACAAAAATGTGTGTGTGTGATGTAGAACCGTTCGATGGTCTGTGGTGAAATAGTTGCGTAGTGTTGATTTACGAAAAGAAACCAAAAAGTGGTTCATCAAAAAGCTGATGGAACTCCGCCCACAAGAAGAAACGTCCCACACTGATGAATCATCGAGGTAAACATGGCGTGCGTAGACCTCTTGAAGGTCAGGGGTGGAAAAAAGGGCAGCGACAGCACATTCTCGCCACTGTAGAGGGCATTTAAGTTCAGCGCGTTGTCGAGGGGACTTTAGACAGGTTGCAACCACCCAAGAGGGCAATTAAGTATTTGTTTCCAGCCAAGAGGACAGTTTAATGTGTTTTGCCAACCAGGACGGCACTTTAGCTCAGCATTTTGCCACCCAAAAGGGCACTTAAACCGGTTTTAACCAGCCAAAAGGGCAATTAAGTGTTTTTCCACTTAAGATGGCAGTTTAGTCTGTTTTGCCAACCAGGGGGGCACTTGAACACATGTTTTCCCACCCAAAGGACATTTTATCATTTTTCACAAGCCAAGAGGGCAGTTTAGTGTGTTTTGCCAAACAGGAGGGCACTTAAGCTCAGAATTTTTGCCTCCCAAGAGGGCAATTAAACGGGGGTTTTTCCACCCAAAAGGGCAGTTTAGTGTGTCTTGCAAACCAGGGGGCGCTGTGGCACACTTTACCTCCCAAAAGGGGACTTAAGTGCACGTTGTTGCCTCCCAAGAGCGCATTTTATCATGTATTAACCAACCAAGAGGGCATTTGAGAGTGTTTTGCCAAACAGGAGTGCAATTAAATGATTTTATTCCACCCAAGAGAGCATTTGATCATGTTTTAATCAGCCAAGAGGGCAGTTTAGTGTGTTTTGCAAACCAGGGGGGCACTCAAGCACACTTTACCTCCCAAAAGGGCACTTCAGCAGGTGTGGTTGCCACACAAGAGGGCATTTTATCATGTATTAACCAGCCAAGAGGGCAGTTTAGTGTGTTTTGCCAGCAAGGGGGGCACTGTCGCACACATTTCTGCTTCCAAAGGGGGCACTTTAGCCCCCCCCCCCATGCACACCACTGACCTGGGGCATCCCGCGGCGCCGCTCGTCCACTCTAATGGGCCAGACTCGTGCAACCAAAGGTGCTGATGAATTATTTCAGCGGCGTAGCGGCCCGGACTGCGGCGCAGCACCGCCTCCCCCCAGCTTTGCTCCGGGGGGAAGGTGGTTAATCAAACTCACCGGCACTGCTGACATTTAGCTTTCCACAACAGCTCTCTTCGGGGTGACACAGTCATCATAAATTCCCTTGTCTAACTGATTTTATCTCGCGCATTTTCACTCTCTCCTCGCGCCGCCGCCGCAGCCGTCTTCAGACATCCCCGGGTTGCAGGTTGGTAGGCGCAGCTCCTCTGCGCCCGCTCGTCGGCCGCCACCTTATTTTTCCGGCGTGTGAGTAATTACCTCTGTATGAATCCAGATCCAGCGCAGATATGACAAAAATAGCTGACAGAGATTTTGACATAATAGTCACATTGTCTCATCGATGTCGCAGCTTCTAATGAATTCCGATGAGGCCCGACCAGATAATTATCTCTGTGTCTTTCAGATGGAACCGGGATAAGACATTTTGTTTGCTAAAGCTGGCAGTGATTGTTGAGCAAAGTGACTTGTTGCCGACTTTAGGCCGACCTTGGCGTGGACTTTCTGATGACTTTGTCTCCATTGAACATGCTGCTCCACCAGATATCCTTCAATGATAATTGTCTGGTCCTTGGTTCCCCGGACATCTCTCTCTCTCTCTGTTTTTCCTCTTCTTTTTTTACCTTCTTGGAGTGTAAAAGCAGCTGCAGGTTGAATCATTCCTTATTGCAGGTCGTTTGTAAGCAGCGAGGGAATGAATAAAAAGCTTGGCTCAGCCTCTCGAGCCGGAATGGCATGAATGTGAAAATCAAAACGCCTCATTCGTTACCAACAACACTTTCTCCCCGAAGCTCAGGATTCTTGTTGCGGGAGAGTTTGATCACAGTGTGGGGCTTCCACTCCGCTTCTTTGCAGCGTTAGTTTCCCAGTCAAGGGCGGCGAGGCTGCGGCCGCCTCCCAGGAGTGAGTTTGGCTGGATGAATTGCTCTCGAACGGTGAACTGAGCAGACCTGAAAAGACTAACTACTGCACTGAGAGAGGAGCATCCCGGGCTTTGTTTGTTGTCCACGTGAGAAAGATCAAGAAGAAGTCATCAGTCGCCGGGCGGTTTACAATCCGTGTTGGCGCTCCGCACAGCGTGAGTCTTGTCCGAGGTTACGGGACTCGCTCGGAGACCTGCAGCGTCAGCGCTTTGTGATTCCCGAGCGGGGGGGGGGGGCTGTGCTGCACCGTCCTCAGAGGATTTCATTTGGAGAACAAACCTGTAATTATCTGCTTGGGGTGTAAATACAAATACGGCCGTGTTTTGGTGGCTCGCTTGGCAGAGAGATAATTGCAGCACAGAAAGGGAGCGTGTCGCGAGATGTTCCTCATAAACCCGATTCTGAGCTGCAGGAGGGGGCGAGAAGGAGAGCGAGTGAGCGGCTCTCCCTCACTGAAAGACCACAGCAGGGTTGGTGAGGCTTTCCTGAACTCTATTAGTATACAGTATTTGTAAATATTTAGTATTTGTCATATTTTTTTAATTTTAATGTTATTTTTATAGATACTTACTTTCTGCAATTCCTATTTCCCTTTTCTCTCTATTTATTGCTCTTCTTGTACATTTGTACGTTCTTTTTCCCACACTGTTATGTATGTATATCCTGCTGGGACACTGTCATTTCCCCAGTGTGGGATAATAAAAAACGTTTTAAATGTTTTCATGTGATTTCAGCCAACTTATAAGCCACATTCACCTGACAAATCCACATCTGGTTTTGCTGGAGAAATAAAACAGTAAGTGGAAATAGCTGCCTGTGCACCAAGAGACATAGACTCAGTGTTCTCAGGTCAAGACAAAGAGCCATTGTATAGAAAATCTACCCAAAACACCTTTGTTCTGTTTTGTGATTATCTTTGTCGGGGTCTTAGTGGAATCTTGGTCTTGTTTGATAATAACAATTATGATGACATTTATTTGTGGAGCACCTTTCAAAACAAGGTTACAAAGTGCTTTACATGGACACATACAAACAAAATGCCACAACACACACAACAGAGGCACTTACAAAACACGACATATCCTACCAGAGCACCTGGGGCAAGGAAAAACTCCCTTTTAGGAACAAACCTTGGGCAGATCCACGACTCGGGGTGGGCGGTCATCTGCTTAGACCGGTCAGGTTAGAAAACAAACAATTACAGAAACACTGCAGATGGAGGGAAGGAAACAGATAAACAAGGTCATAGAGGAGACTCAAAGGCCAGACGATAGAGGTGAGTTTTTAGCTGGGTTTTAAAGGAGGACAGTGAGTTCTCCAGTCTGAGCTCCTCGGGCAGATGATTCCACAGACAAGGAGCTCGGACACTGAAGACAGCGTCACCCCGGGTCCTCAACCTTGATTTGGGGACGGCCAGCAGGTTCCTGCTAGAGGACCTCAGGTTGAAGGCAGGCACATATGGGGTTAACAACTCTACTATGTGAATTGGAGCAAGACCATGAAGTGCCTTGAAAGTTGTCAATAGAATTTTAAGGTCTATTCTGAAAGTGACTAATGGAGGGCAGCCAATGGAGGGAGGCTAAGATGGGACTGATCTGCTCCCTTTTCCTTGATCCAGTTAGGATCCTGGCGGCTGCATTCTGGACCAACTGGAGTCTACGGAGTGATTTCTGTGAGAGACACGTCAAAACACAATTACAATAATCAAGACGGGATGAAATGAAGGCATGAATAATGATTTCACACTCTTTAGAGCATGGACCTTGCCGTTTGAACGGTCTAATCATCCCACCACGTACTTCGACTAGAAACTGCATCACTGCTGAAATGACTGAAGTCTTTGTCATTATGTCCACGGGACAAAAGCCGTCATCATGTCTGACCACATCAGGTCGACCACTTTTCACGACGGCGCCACATTCATCAAACTGAATTTGGCCGTCTTGACACTTGCCAGGTAACTTTTATCTCAAAAAATGTTAGTTTGAGACTCATCTGCGAGGAGAAAACTTTACGTGTTTCTTTCGGTGGTTGTAAGCCGTAGTTAAAGGTGATTCTGTTTGATCTCTGCGCTCACAGACGTCCTCATGCAATTTGTATCGTGGGACTGGACGCTGTATGAAATCCTGATGATGTTCGCTGGATGGATACACAATAAAATAGCTAATTTAACATTTTCCCGCCCACTCCTTTCATTTCTTCCACACGGCCTCTCATCTTGAGATAAACCTCGGGCCAAATAACTCCCAGAGCGTCCCTGCATTCTGGTCATTTTTTCGTGCGGGACTTTATGATGTCAATTTCAGTTTTTATTCAGGGTAAAGTAAGAAAATAGATGGTTCATTCTTCATTCCGCTCAGGCAGGATTTTAGCGCTAATCAGGGGCAACACATGCAGATAAATGGCCTCTAAAATATTCATAGCATGTTTGTATCTACATATTCTGCCATATAATTACAAAGTCTAATTTCCCATTTAAATTAGACTGAATCAGCTGTATAAGCTGCCCGGGCTGTTTTTGCTAATGTCAGCATGCGTGGAGGTCGGAGATGGTTCCTTGATGTGCTGCTCGTCAGACCTGAGGGCTGCTGTGGGCGGCGAGACTGGTTTTGTTCCCATGTTTCCATCTTCTCACCGTGCGTCCTGACAAACCCCAACCTACTTCTGACCAATCAGCCATGAGTTGACCCGGGATAAATGACTGACAGGTGTCGTTCCAAACCTCCATGATTGGCTCATTAGAGGGAAGCATGAGCACGGTTGATTGCTACTTAAAGTGGCACTATAAAAGTGTATTAAGCCTCCATCTACCAGTAGAGTTGACAAGGAAAAAGGGAAGCGAGGAAGCTGTTTTGTCTCAAATAAATATCAGCTCTTGTTAGCCTGAGAGCCTATCAAGGTTGGAAGCAGTAACCAGGAAAGGAGATCTCCAGGTGATGGCTCCTTTAAGGTTTAGGCTGCACGGCCCGGTGCACATCACACCCTCCAAAGTGTTGGCCGCACTGATTTGGGTCACTATAAAAAGTTACTCAGGAGTTTATTTCTCTCTGGACAAACACAAAAAGTGGAACAATTCCCCTAAAACCAAAGTCTCAGCACAGGCGCTGCCGTGGAGCAACTCCTTGCACCACTGGCTGCGATAAAACAGACATCAGTTGTGTGACCTCACATACTCTTGGGGGCTTTGTTTCTATAAAGTGGAGGGCTGGAGCGCAGACAGCCTGAGGGTAGTAATCTGGTTATGTCTCTCTCAGGTGAAACGAGAGGCTGCATCCCAAAGCTCGCTGACGTGGGGAATCGCGCGATATGACACGGGCCGCCGCGGGGGGTCACCCGCTGCACCGCATAATTAATCTAACATGTCACCTTCTACTTGTTAACACTGGTGCGCAAAGTACAACAAAGGGGTGGCGGCACGCAAGCTTCGCTTTCGTGCTGTCAACATGAATGCTCTCAAGGATCCCTCTGATAAATAATAGATAAAAAGTGGCTGGAATGATGAATAATTTATGGGGGTATTTAATTTCATGGTCCACCGGCACCCTGGACAATGGCATCATCTGCAATGTCCTATTAGAGAGATATTATGCGTTAATATTAAGAGGATATCTTTCGTGGAACAACATTTTGCTTTCCTGCCGCTAATAGAGTCAAATAGAGAGAGCGGTTTGAAAGGTATAATTGTGAATATGGTGACATTAGCATCAGCGTCGTCCTAATAGAGACTCTGGCTGTGGTTGGAGCTCCTCATCGACTCCTGATTACATTTGTCTAATCAGAACACACAGATGATCACACTAATAAAGCAGCCTGGGGATCGTCAAAGTCATTTCCATTCCACGTGCAGAGCACGAGTCCTCATGTCGATTTCTTGTTAAGATAATTGGATAACGTCCTTTGTGTTGACAAAGTGCCGTCAGTCGTCTCACAGTCGTTCACTGTCTGAGAATTGAAAGTTTGTGTTGGCAGATCTGCTCGAGGAAGTCGGGCAAATTAATGAGGAGCTATTCATTTGATGCATAGACACGACCCGGTGATCGGTGCCCGTACCGGACCTATGCTGTACCTTAGCTCACCCTCCGAGGACACTCTTTTGTGACTGATTTACCGGAAAAGGACCGAACGGAGGAAACCATCAAAGCATTCATGTCTGATAACGGGAAGCAGCCACGTTTTCGGCCTTCCGAACAAGTTTGAACAGCAGCGATGTGTTTGTGTGTGTGAACAAACATTATGTATGAATGTGTGTCTGATATGTCAAATACGGCACATGACATCATCGGGTAATCTAACAAGACAATGCGGGACTCCTTTCACACTGGAGACAAGCCGAGCCAAGCCGCCAAACTCCCAGGTCGCTTGGAGGGTCGGTGGACGCGGATCGGAATGCCGCAACAACCTTTCACAGTGACGAAAACACCAGCATTCTACCGGGACAACGTGGGTTGTTGGTGCCGTGTGAAAGGGGCTCCACTTACCTACCTATCTTCTAATCCCTACCTCGCTACCTACTGACCCACCTACCCTTCTACTGCTAGCTATCTTCCAATCCCTACCTACCTACCATCCCACCTACCCCGATCCACTGACTCACCTAGCTACCCACCCCTACCTACTGACCAACCTACCTACCTACCCTTACCTACCTATCTTCCAATCCCTATCTATCTATCTACCTACCTACCGACCTACCTACCTACCTTCCTACCCCTACCTACCTATCTTCCAATCCCTATCTACCTACCGTCCCACCTACCCCGATCTACTGACTCACCTACCTATCTACCTCTACCTACTGACCCACCTATCCTTCTACTGCTACCTATCTTCCAATCCCTACCTACCCCTACCTACCCCTACCTACTGACCCACCTACCTACCTAACCCTACCTACCTATCTTCCAGACCCACCTGGTCACCCGTGATTATGTAAAAATGAAATCTGTACCCATTCGGGCCTGTTAACATTCCGCCACTGACCGTGATAAATTCATCTTCTTCATTATGTTCGCCATCCCTCTCGAAATTCTCTAACTGAGTGATTGGCAGTGCCAATGATGCACCACTGCGCTAGACTGCGCGACTCCTGCGGCTGCAGCTCAAAATACAGACGGCCAGAAATACATGCAATACTGATGTGTGTGGGTCAAATGTCTACGTGATAATATTGCACATATTTCCCTGCCTATTTTTTTGCAAGCTACAATAATGTAAAATACAATACTGTTTTAAGTCATCTGTTACCTGCCGGTAAGTAATTAATTACCCGACCTCATATCCGCCCGTGAAATTCCAGAACAATTAAAACCCGCCTGTTTCAGCAATTATGTGCAGGCGCCCGCTGGCACCCGACCAGGTGCAGGACTGTGGTCCAGCTTCTCCTTTGCCTGTTAAACTTGGAGACGTTGCAGAGGCAAAGGTTACCGAACCTGATAACTCCTTTGTTTGAATTACTTTGATGCACAGCAGCAAAGCCACAGATTTGTTGCTGTTATATTTCTGTAATGAGCAGTACAATAAAAGTATCATTAATTTCAAGTCATACATCCTTTGATTTAATTATAACAAATAGCTCCAGCCTATGGGAATTGACATTTTATACTAAATGTATCTAATATTGTGTTGGTCATCTTGAAATTATTCATTATATTTTGTTGGGAGAAAAAAAGGATAAAATGAAAAATAAATTTAAATTGGCAATCCCAATTAGATTTTTTCCCCAAATTCTTCATCCCTACTACCTACCTACCTACCTCACTAATACGTACCTGATAGGGACTCTGGCTGTGGTTAGAGCTCCCCATCAAGTCCTGATTACATTTGTCTAATCAGAACACACGGATGATCACAGTAATAAAGCAGCCTGGGGATCGACAAAGTCATTTCCATTCCACGTGCGGAGCACTAGTCCTTGTGTCGTTCTCTTGTGATGATAATTGAATAACGTCCTCACACGTATCGCTTGTTTTGATAAAGCGCCGTCAGACGTCTCATAGCCTTTCATCGTGAGTCTGACAATTGAATGTTGGAGGATCTGCTCGAGGAAGTCGGATGAATGAATGAAGAACTGTTCATTTGATGCATCGTTGTGCTGTTAACAAAGAAGCAATTCCAGGCACTTTTATTTATAATACTTATGCATACCATGTTGTGAGTATGGTATCGACACGAGTACCTGTGAAGAAAGCAAAGACTACACAACTCACATCCCACAGATCATAATGATGAGCAAGATCAAAGGGCAAATAAACCAAAAAAAAAAGGAAAATGAAATTAAGAGTGAGATCTGATCAGTTCACATCAGAGATAGAGAGACAGAGAGAGAGGGAGACAGAGCTCCACAATGCTTTATGGAAACTGACAACATGGAGAGGCGAGAATTAGATTATTTCTGGTTGGAAGAATGCGGGCTGCCCCATGACCTTAGGAGAGTGAGTAGTGAGTGTGTGTGGCAGCGTGACAGCAGGGCTGCGCTGGCGCTCCCGCCGCCCAGGCAGGGGTCCATCATGCAGGTCAGCTGCCAACAGGAAGCTCAACGGGCCGCCGCTGTCCTTGGGAGACGGCAAACAAAACAACATTTAGAGTTCAGGCAGGTAAAAGATTCCTCCTATCGAGCCAGCGCTGGCACACCACTCGGTAACCTTGTGTGTTTGTGTGTGCCGGTGTGTGTGTGTGTGTGTGTGTGAACAAGCCTTATGTGTTGAGTACTGATAGGGGAGTAAGGCTGTGGACATGGTTGGACTGTCATGGCTGACGGCGCCCGTGGACCCGCTGTGGTCGGGGATATGACACCACTCAGCCTCCCAGTTTGGGCTGAAGTAACAGGAAAGGAGGCTCCAGTAAAGAGACTAGTGTCTCTGTTTTAGATAGTTTATAGTTTGGATTTATATCAGTTACAAATATTATATCGTAGAGTTTTATCATGTAGTATAGGAAATAGCGAGAGAAGTCAATAAGTGAGAGTCTGCCTACCTACCTACCCGTACCTCCATACCTAGCCTGACCTATCTACCTTCTGACTTATTTTCCAATCGCTACCTATGTTGCAACCTGCACCTACCTGCCTGCCTGCCTACTGACTGACCTAGGTACCTAACCCGTACCAATCTTCCAACCCATAACTACCTACCTACCTACCTACCTGTACCTATCTTCCAACCCATAACTACCTACCTACCTACCTGCCCGTACCTATCTTCCAACCCATACCTACGTACCTACCTACCTACCCGTACCTATCTTCCAACCCATAACTACTTACCTACCTACCTGTACCTATCTTCCAGCCCATACCTACCTATCTATAACTACCTACCTACCTACCTGTACCTATCTTTCAACCCATACCTACCTACCTACCCGTACCTATCTTCCAACCCATACCTATCTACCTATCTACCAACCTATCTACCTGTACCCATCATCCAACCTATAACTACCTACCAACTACCTACCTACCGATTGACCTACCTACGTACCTGCATGCCTACCTACTGACCTGTCTGTGTCGCTTGTCATTCAACATTTAAGTTTATGCAAACCGACGGTTCATCTCGTGTCGTATTCAGACTTCGTACTGCGAGATGATCATCATGAGCCGTATATTACACAGCGACAGGAAACAGCATGTGGGCGGCATATCCCCAAGATTGGTACTTGTGAAACTTCTGGTGGATACTTGAGGCATTCATCATATATTGACACAACTGACTGTATCTGCACGTGTACTTTACTCTTGCAATCAACAATTTAGGTGAACGTGAGTCATTGATTTTCTTTGACACATGATTCTTCAAAAGATATCACTGACTCTTAGGAACTTGTTAGATGCTTCTGTTCTATCCCAGCATGCCTCGCTTGTCTTAACTTCTATTGAAGCATTCAGACACAGAATCAAACTGAATTCAGAGAAGACGTCTGGGAGCTGAGTGTTGTCTTTCATGAGTTCACCAGCTGAGTCAGGTCGAAATCTCTCCACACTGGCCTTTGATGGCAGCACCTTCCTGCGGTTCATCATGTGGATTAATTATGCCCACAATGGAGGTCTGCAGTAATTATCATCTACTGGGCAAATAGATGGCAGCAAATGGATGACAGTATGAACATTGAGGATTTGAAACATCCATAATGCATTGCCTCTCAGTGGGTACGTCAATGCACGGAGACTGAGATTTCCAACAAATCTTTTTTTTTCTTGTTCTGCAAACTGTGACCTTGCCTTAAATTCGGTCATGGTCTGTTAGTTTCTACCGTCTGGTTATTAGGGTCCGTCGTGTCTCGTCTTTGTGAGTATTTTGCTGTTATACTTTGAAACTTGTGCATCATATCCTGCATGCCGTCAAGTTTCTTTCTGCTTGTGATTAGTTTAGTCTCACATGTGTCTCATTAGGACGCAGCCTACGTGGTCTCCAGAGGTCTCCCCTGCAGAAGAGCCTCCAAAGGTCATGTTGATTGTTTGGAAATGGGACGATCAAGCCTCCAAAGGATTTCCTGGTTGTTTTACCAAATGTTCTTGCCCTTTACCTTCACATCATGACAATTAAAAATCAACTACAAAATTAAAAACAACTAGGTTATTCTTTTTTTCAAAACAGAAATCGAGTGTTTCATATTTCATGGTTTTTCTTTACTATAAATTACCGAAAAGAACCTAATATAATGTAGCACACGAGCCAAAACAAGTCCAAACTTGTTGCCTTGTGTTGGAACAAGTGATGATACAATCAATGCGTCCTCCAAAGGGGGCTGAGAAAGGACAGAGCTTTTGAACTGGGACAGCATTCGAATGCAGCCTCTGAACGATGCAGCCCCTCGATTGGCACCCAGCCAATTGTCTTCCAGTTTTCTTTCTTTCCTTCTGTCAAGGAACCCAGTTTTTATTTTCACATTTTGACATATTAAACATGTTTAAAAAGCAAAACACTTCATTTCAGAAAACAACACGTGCATGCAAGATATAAACATTATAAAACATTAACAGAGCCAATATAGCTGAAACCATGGAAACCGAGATAGAAAATGAGGGGGTTCTGAGTTTGAGATAAATGAAGTAAATTAATTAGCCTTTAGGAATGCCCCCTTTCAACCACTCTGAAAATGATATATATCAATATTTTTTTTCCACTTCAAATGAGTCCATCTTTTTAATCATCTTTAGCCTGAATTATACATATCAAATATTTATCCTTTGTGGGGGATTTTAACCCTTTAAATGCCAGTTTGTTTAGACGACCCGAGGGTTGTGGACTTTTTTATCAGTTTTGTCTCGTTAGTGAGTTTTATCTCATTAGCTGTCCGAGTGTTTTCTAGTTTTCACCAAGGACTGAGTGAGCCGCTGAGATTACTCCCCTTCCTGCGTTTCTGATCATTATTAATTTATTTGAGTAATTAAGCAATAAGTATTGCGCCTCACGTAAATGCAGCTCCCTCAGAAATCCGGCGCAGGTATTCTTAAGTGCCCCCAGCCAGTTCATTTAACGTGGCCGTGTCTTCATGAAAGATGAATGGCAATATTGAATTCATGCCATTTAAGGTTCATTATACTAATAAATCTTACATGCAGCTAAATGGCATGAAAGTTTTTGGCCACAGCAACCCTTTTCTATTATTAACCGCCGGACGTATAAAAATGACAGGTAATAAATATCAAAGCTGTGTCCAAGCTACAAAAGAAAAAAAAAAACGACAGGTTGAACGACACTTGCAAGAACGGAAAACCTTCAAAATCTGGCAGATTTCATATTGCGTGTATTTCAAAAAAAAATTTGGTGTGTATCAATCTCAATGCGGTGGCAAGATAAGTGCTTTATTTGATTTGGCAATTCCTGGCGACTTGAAGATGAAAATTAATCATCCTTATCTCTGCGAGCAAATGTCGGCTAAACGGCACCCGCTGCACCGGCCATCCGTGGGATTCAAACCTGAGCGGAGGAGGAGCTTCGTTGTCCCCGAGAAGAGGCAAGACAGTCGTAACAGGGGACATAAATAAACCCGAGCCTCATTGACAGCTTGTTACTCAGTCTTTATTAACAAAGGCGCCTATAAATCACGGCCTTGGCAGTGATTAGCTAAACACACGAGCAAAGTGTGTGTCAGCAGTGGGGGTGTACGAAAGAACAGTTGAGTGTTAAAGCAATATGCAACTATTTCACCATCTTCCACCATATTGACTTGCATATTTTGGACCATTAGTGGCGACTGAAGTGTCTGTAGTATCCAAATCCTGCAACAACAACAACAAAAATGTCCTTCTCTGAAGCATCCTTTGTTTTTTACGCTCAGATCCAGCACATCAGCACAGCAGCACAAGTTGCACAGTATTGCTTTAAATAGTGTATTTAGTTCATTTCATCTAACAGCCTGACTTTAACATTCTTAACATTCTTAACAGTCCAGATTTAGATCCCATTGAGATCCGATCACATCTTTGTGCGGGAAAATTAAATAAATAAACGAGGAGAAACAAATAACACTTCAACATTAAGGTTCCGGTTAGTGAAACACTGTGAATAAGGTGTTTCCATGGTGAGCAAACAGGGTTGTTCCTGTATCCATGGCGATTGTAATCAATGGTGACATGGCGATCAAAGCAGCCACGCACGGAGAAGGTCTGCTACAAACCCTGCTTTGTGTAACTTTGCGCTCCCCTTTTTGTGGATCTGTCTATCCCGCTACTTTCTAGCGTCTCCAAATGCCAGGATGTTTGTGTCTTTCATCACACTGATGAAGTGATTGGTTTCCTCCTCACTCCAAAAGTGTGGCGTGGTGTTGCTCTCGCCTTTGGCCATGTTTACAAGGAGTTCCTGGACTCCAAAGACCAAGATTCCTTGCTGATAGAACATGAGCAGAACACTAATTCATCTTCCTTTTGATGTGGAGATCCTGATAGGAGGAGACATCATCAAATATTCACCTTAGAGAAGGAGGAACCAGGGGGGAGAGGAGGGTTTTTAATAACTGGAATATGAGCATATTCCATTTTTTTAATGGGTTATTAGTGTTTACATGGCCACGCACAACTACTACTGCTTGTATTCCGCTTAGAAAGGCTTATTGACTGCATGTAAAAGTAGCCAATGTGTCCTGAGTGTGTTTACACTGTTCTTTCATGTGGTCACGCAGTGTCCCATCGTCATCCCTTGGCTTCAAATGCTGGAAACGTTTTGAAAATGTTTTGACTGACATCTCTGTGTAATTTCATCTGGATTCATGGTTTATTTTCGTCACCTGTGTGGAGCAGGCGGCGGTTTCAGTGCTGCCTTCACTTGTATTCATGTCACACCTGTTGCGCCACATAACGAATGTGCCGAGCCCCACCCTGCCTCTCTCCACCGGGTGATTTCTGGGGACCTTGAAAGTAGTTCCCCCTGCAATTTTCAGCCTTTTTTTCCAAAAGCCTCCCATCTCTGTCCGGCTCCCCCGGGGCTCCTGACAGAACTGCAGCCCTGGGCATCATCAAAGCCCTTCTGTGAAATCTCTGACATCGAGGCGCCTCGTGCCACATTGTGCCGCCGCTGCAGCCCGCCAATGATCGCTCCGTGAATGTCTGCCAGTTTAGCGCTGCGGGTAGTAATGGCAGTTCCATTTCACTTCCCAAATAACCTGCCTTTACTGCAAGGCTTATTTCCTGTATTTCATTCTGGCGGTTCCTGTCAGATGAAAGCTGACGGTAATACGGCTAACTAACGGCGCCCCGTGAGGATAGCGGTCGTGGGATTAGAGGTGGACGAGCGGTGAGGTGCTGATCACACGTCTTTCTTTAGATTCTTTTTTTTTTTTTTGGAAACTATTTTTATTCAGTTCTACGGAGCCCTGAGACATGAGATGGTCAAAATTAAATTAAATCGTGGCCACAATATAGCTACAACATACGCACAAATAATACTATTTTGTGGCCGAATACTAATTTGTTCGCAGCGCACGTTGTAGCCTTATTGTGGCCAAGAAATAAGTATAACATGCGCACGAAATACTAATTTGTGGCCACGAAGTAGGGATAATGTGAGCACGAAATACAAATAGAGCGCACCTCGTACGGAGCCCCGTACCTACGTGATGTCCTTCAGGTGAGTGTCCTTTCTTATTATGTTCTAGTCGATATATTGTTATCCCCAGTAGGCGATTTGAGGGGGGATGAGGGGGGCTGGTGTCCCCCTTGTTAGCAAACTGCATCCTCTTTGTTAACCTTCCATCCCCTCTCTGTCAGGGCAGAGCAGGGAGGATTAGCTGAGTGTGTTCTGCCCGACTCATTGACCCTTTACAGGGTTTCCCATGTATGTATTAAACGGCAGCGGATCGCCACTGTTAAATTAGCCACGATAGTTTTCATGTCAAAATTCCCATAGTGAAATAACATAGAAAAGCAGAGGGATGCCTAGAGACCCCCAGTGCAAGAATACACCTGGATTTTCCGATAACAACTACTGCTAACAATTTGATTTGTTTATTTTATGGAATTTTGAAAACTGGAATATATGGTTGTGCTTTCCTATTTCTTATTTAGAAAATACTCCACTAATAAAAGAACAAGGTATGTCCCATTTTAAACAACCTGCTTATCGATTCAAGTGTAAGTTAGATTTCTAAGGTTAACGAGGTGCACTTGAAGGCACCATGACGGGGGGGGGGGGG
>CAESWR010001024.1:227332-241481 GCA_903171835.1 Mullus surmuletus
CCCCCCGCCCAACTAAGCGAGCCGGTCCGCTCGTAAACTACCCGAGCCACTTCCTTGTTCCAGTCCAGCATTGGTCACCAAACATCGCCACACAGTGTCGCCAACGGACCAAAGTGCCGCTCACGCAAGAATCTGGATTTACGCACATCTCCACGGCACCTCCAAAGCTGCCGTGGGAGACGCAAGAATCGACGCACTTTTCTAGGATTGATACATCCCACCGTGAGCTCTGATCCTTGCGTACGCACGTTTTTCTTGCGTAAACGGCGTTGATACATGAGGCCCCTGGTGTTCCGGTTAATTTTCCTATAGCTTCATTTGATTTTCACCAGCAGATGGTAACTGGCAAAGCATACAAAAGGCATTATACATTTCCACTTAAAACCTGCTGCCAAGCCAAATGACGTTACAGTAAAATTAACTGACTACAGATGTATATATAAGAAACAATTAGAATATAAAACATTAAGTGTGAACACTGTAAAATCAAAACTGAACACAGTAAAAATCTGAAACTGAAAACACTATTCATAAAGTTGTCAGAATGTTGTGGAAGTTCCTTCACGTCTCAAATCAGTGTAGTCTCACAATGTCTTTGACTGGCCGTGCGCAAAGCTGCATGGGGTCACCCAATACTTATTTCAGTACTCATACTAATAGCAATAACATAGGACATAAAACTCAACCATAAGCCCCCCCCCCCCCCCCGCCCACCCAATAAGCCCCAAAGTGTAATTTCTGGTACTATGACACGGCCTCTCCTGAGGCGCTCACTCGCATGCAAACAGCACAGTTACCATGCATAACAATAGAAGTCTGTGCTATGTTGATCCATTGATGAGCTGAGAGGAAGAATCTTCAGAGACTTGTTGATGCGTTTACAATGAATTTATTGAAGTTAAGCATCAAAATAGCTGTCTGCAATACAGCGAGGAACTCCAGCAAATTGGACCCCAACAGAGCAACCCCCAAGGAAATGACAAAGTATCTGAGTTCTGTGAGGAGATTCCTAACTCCTACTATCTACGAGGGTTTTTAAACATTCGGTACCATTCTGGTTAGGTTTCAATGTGACCAAAAACTTACATCTCTTGCCTTATCTTACAGTCTTTTAGATAGTGACATTACTCATCTTAAACCTCCTCTGGCGTTTACAATTTCCCATGGCCCAAATCTCTGAGGTATCTGACACAGCTGCTGGTGTATACATTAACCTATTATAATTAAGACACCTCATCATTCAATTAGAGGCGATGCATATACCGATGCCTGGTACGAACCTCCACATCATGACAAGTGGGCCCCATGGCCTTTTCTTAAGATGAGCACACATATAACTATGACGACGCCATGATATGACCTTCAATTCAATATGTAGAAAAATACACAATATGATACGCTAAAGAATATACGATATGTAGAGAAATATATACTACAGCGGTCTGCATTCTCTCTCAATGCAAGTTTTTAGGTGTAAACTGACTACAGTTTAGCTAGGTTCACTTCCGCTAGCTTCCTTGGTGATGCGAGTGAAATGGTGTTCATCACAGCCCAAAACCGCCGAGAAAGAAAATTGGGACATGGCTAATTTCTGGCACTGTATCACAGAGCTCCTCCCGAGGCGCTAACTCACTTGCAAACAACTCAAGCAAGCGCCATGGATGTGCTTTTGGGGGAGTACATGCTACAAAGCTCTTGCTAACTGCCCGCACTTCCAAAGTACACCCAGTTACAGTTTAGCTAGGTCCATCTCAACTGAATAACTTTTTTATAACCAAAGCCACTAGCCACTTCGCTTTTCACACGCTCCGATCGAGTGTGCGAAAAAATCGTACATCATAAACATTGCCCCCTTGTAAGATCAAGACCAAATTTCAAGCACTATTTGTTCTCGCATTAATACTTCCACCAGCAGATTTTGAGAGATCCGGCTACAATTTTGAAGTTCTGCTTAGTTATATCGACTGATTGAAATTTACATTTCACTGAACTGGCTTGAGTTGGAATGCCAATAACTCCTGAAGTTAAGTTGGAAATTCACAACTCAAAATGGAATTATACAAACAAGTTCTGTAACTGTAACTTAACCAAGTTAAGTAACTAATTGAGACTATCACTTTAAACAGTGTATACCCTATACTACTACTACTACTGTAGTAATAATAATGATATTTATGATTATAATTAATAAATCATGGCAATTCCCTGCACCTGTCTTAGACGTCCAAAAAAGTGACCTAGCCAGACGTTCAAATGTTCAACTGCATATTGACGTCCAAATGGGGCCGTGATTAGACGTCCAAATTGTGGACCTAATTTGCACGTTGGAAAGAGGTCCAGTATTGGTCTTTGACTGATAGACGCAATATAGACATCATCTGAACGTCCAACAGACGTCTGGTAACCTTTGATGGGAGCACCATGGATGTACGGGGGAGAGAAGCTCAGCTTTTCTGTTTCCGGTCCATGGGTCCCAGAAAAACCTTTTTTTATGAGTGAGAGTCAATGACGAGATAACAATTATTTTCCGGTCCCGTTTGAATTGTGCCATGGATTTCGCATATGTTGCTTTAAAACTAATTTTTCATGCAAGGAAGACTACAATTTAGTAGTTTGATAATGTCAGGTTTTCTGTTATGCTGCTTTGTGAACTACAGCTCTTTGCTGCTCTCGAGGACCTTTTCCCACATCGAAAGAGGTGGAACGCTCAAACTCTTGAAATGAATAATTGTCATTTAAATCCACAAACAACATATGTGTGGTCCGGGGCAAAGAACCAATGGGACCAGAAAATAATTACTTTCTTTCCATTGAAACCCATTCATTTTTTACGATCTCATAGGTCCCATGGGGTCTACAGGAAGGGGCGGGACTTTGCTTCTCCATACGTAAGTTGACTAAAACACACAAAATCTAATAATAAGATTCCAAATGAATTTCATGTGTCCTGAAGCCATGTGGAAAACAAGGGAACCTTATGACAAACAGATGACATTTTAAGCATTTTTTTAAGAGAGGAAACTTGTAAATCGGTCAAAATCTACCAAACATAACAGGAGGATTGATTGACACGCGCTATCAGACGTTTCTGCTTGCTTCTGCCCACCACTTCCAGAACCACCTTTGCCCGATCAGCTGATTCCGGAGTTCCACTGATGAGCCGGAATCCAGCTCTGACCTTTGTGGCGACGGAGTAGATGAATCGGGGACTCGCTGACCCTCCTTCCCCCGCCGAGGTGGTCTCACAGGGCACCGCCGATGCCCAAGTATCCACAAGGTTATGGGATTCCAGTTCACTGTGGCAGCCGTTGCCATGGCGACGAGGCCATTTTCAAAATTGCGGAGGGCGGTCCTCCTCAAACGTACACCGCCGGTCTCGGGTTCCGCTCAAAAGGCCTTAAAGGTCACGTGACTCCTCAAATTAATGGTAAACCCGAAACACTTGCTTGAGTTTTTTTCCGGTAGCTGGATATATTGTCAAACAAACAGAGCAGCAAGAGGAACCTCGGTGCAAGTTTAATCCCTGGAACTGAACCTCCTGCCGCGATGGTTCCAGCTGCTCTCGCCACAGCTGCAGAGCGTCCTCTCTGCCTCCATCCAAAATAATGACAAGTTCCTGCATAATGGAGCTGCTTCCATATTCCAGCTGCCTCGAGGTGCGTGTTGTTGTTTTTTGCACACCACAGTGCAATATTACATTTTATTTTATATGCGTTGCACCTTTAAATCAAATCAAATCAAATGTATTTGTGTAACACTTTACAATAACCGTAGGATTCCCAAAGTGCTTTATAACAAAGCCATAAAAACAATGCATTAAAACAATAAATTGAAAATACATGACTGCCCTCGTCAGAGTCCAAAGCCAGTCTAAAAAAGTGGGTCTTTAGCCTTGATTTAAAAAGGCCGAGATGAGTAGCAAAGATCACCCCACTGTTTGGATTTAGAACTTGGGACTTCTAAACGAAGATGGCCTGAAGGACGCATGGTCCTGCCGCCATCAGGCCTGTCACGGTAACACATTCTGCTGGCCGATTTATTGTCCCACAAATTATTGCCGGTAAACAATATCATTGTTGACATTATTTTGAGATCATTTTTTAATAAATGTAATGATAATATGGAATAATAATGCAAGTACACCCGATACAAAGCAATGAACTATAATCCTTATAGTATTTAAAGGGATAGTTAGGATTATTTGACATGAAGTTGTATAAGCTCCTCACCATCAGTGTGGTTCACCAGCAGTGACTTTTCCCCCACTGCGTCCCGTGAGCAGATTCCGGGCCCGCTTATGATGTTGCAGAAAGTAGTTCCTTCTAGTTGCTGGGGTCACACAGATAAAATGGTTTGCTCCAAAAAACAACATGCGTTCAAAAGAGTAATCCATTTGCATCACCAAGTCTTGGCCGCAAAAAAGTCCGACCTCGCAATCACCCCGCACTATTTTCCCTTCCTTCGCATCACTGCGCGCACCTTTCCAACAGCTGAAGGAGGAAGGAGGCGTAAGGAGACCAGTGCAACGCATTTTCTTGCGCGTCATAGCGGTCTCCTTCCAAGCATATAAACATCGTAAAACTGAGTAATTTGCAATTTTACAGTAACCTAGTTTACAAAATACATTCACCTTTACTGTCTTTCAAGTGCAAAAAGTTGTGTGCCGGCCGCTGCTTTACATCAGTAACACAATCCACTGACTTGGGAAGTGTAGTTTTTTCCTTTAAAAACAATGGTTTGCTCCACAGTGACATTGTGAGAACGTGATACAGGCAAGACGAGAACCGAATAGCATCACAGAGGCCAGAGGACCGAAAGTTTTGGAATAGATAAGACTAATGATTTAATAGAGGAGTAATAAATCAGTCAATGATACATAAAAAAGACACAATAAGGAAGTGAGGTTTAGAGTTAATGGGAAGTAAAATGCAGTATCAAGACGATATTAGTGATGATAATAATGATGATAATGAGAAGAAAAACAATAAATTGTACTAAACAATATATCAACCAATGAATAATGATGATCATAATTAAATATACCAAATCATAAATACATACATAAATACACAAATAATAATACTTCTACTACAAGTACTACTACTAATAATGACAATAATAATAATGCTAATGATAAAATGAGTGATTATTATTACACCTCTGGACTTCAGACTGCTCCCCAGCTGAGGGTCAGAGGGTTCCGACCGGCTCGCTACAAGAGAGCAACCTGGCCTCCGGTTGCCCCCGGGTACCCCGGTCTATTAGAAGCAATTGACACAAACTTGGAACCTGCCTGTGAAAACTGTTATTTTGCCATTAACTGTTGTGGCTCTGTATCAACCCGGAGCTGGCCGCGCTCCGGAGCCGGCGCCGTCAAACATCTGCAGAGCAAACAAAGCAATTATGGAAACCATCTGCAACAATAACGGAGGAGAACCAATATGATTAACACCAACACGAGCAGATGGCGCAGCGTTAGATTGCTGCTCGACAAGCACATAATAGCAGCGAGCCTGAAGTCCAATTAGCGGCGGCAGAGGCGGAGCCGGTGGAGCTGTCGGCGCCACGGCTCGCCTCCGTGACGCGACCCGGCCTTGTCTGATGAACTCAGACGCCAGACAAAGCAGCCTCCGGGTGGCCGCAAAGGCCACGTCGTGCGTTTAGACGGCCTGTCAGGTGGCGGCGGCGACGGCGGCGCGAGCAGCCCGAGAGGAATAATGATCAATTATCAATTACAAAGTTTGTCTGCGGTTAAATCCGCTCCAGTAACGAGAGCCGCGTGATGCTAATGATCGCGCCGTCGATGGGACATCTGGTATCGGCTTTCTCAGATGAACGCTGCCAGTCTTGAGCAAGTTACTTAATTAGTTACAGGTACTTGTTACTTAGCACTTAGGCACATTTGGGGGGGCATTACCCACGCGTTTAGCTTTGTTGCTCATTCCACGAATGCACGATCCTTACAAGTTGTACCTCGTCGTAAAGGTGACTAATCAGGCTTTCCAACACTATGAAATACAACACCAATTGGTATCATTAAAGGCGAGAAATGATTGACTGAAACAATGTTTCTGACCTTGTGTTGAGGAGTTTAGTAACCCGCCGCATTTTTGGGCAGTAACGGTAATGGTGTTGTAATGATGGGTAGAGTAATCAATTAGATTACTCGTTACTGAAAAAAGTGACATCACTGGTCGTTAGGGAGAGGCCGCCAGACTCAAACGAGGCAACTTGGGAATCTGGTGATAGCTTTCACAGCCAAAGAATGGAGCAGACGTGTGATCGCATCAGGCTAAACCATCCTGCTCAACTAATGTGGCTCCAGCATCTGTTCGCAGTGGATCACTCTCATAATGCAGGAAATAAGAGACACACACACACACACACTAACAGACAAAAACAACAACAACAACCACCAGCTCCCACCCCGTCCCCCCTCCCTCAGGTGTCTGCTGGAGGCCTTCAGATCTGTCAGAGATTTCGGCTCGGGCAGGAACGCAGCCTCATAGACTGGTGCTACTGTGGATGCTCTTATTGTGGCGGGAGGGAAATGAGCCACTGTGGAGAAAGCAAGCACGCCGACTCCTCGCACAAGTGATGCGGCCCCTCCCCAATCCAATCAAAGACGCGGCTTCATACAGCTGATGAAGAGAAGCCGAGCATTTAGCGATTAATTAGATGGAAACACAAAAGCACAAACTCCGAATCAGAATTTTATTTCATTTTGGGCATCATGTGTTATAAATTAAGCACTCGTAATGTTTTATACCTGCATACTAAAGTGACAACAGTGTTTGAATAAAGAATCTGAAGAATCTTAAAGTATTTCTATAACATATTATTATAATACATGTTCTAACCATTATAATGCATGTATGAAGCATTATAAATACATTATAATGTCTTATGCATGTGCTCCTAATGCATTACGAACTGGACCTTCATAGAAACTTTGTTCCATATTAACCAAAAAAAATTAACCACAAAAGAACTCGGTGCGTCATTATTGCACATTTTCTGTAACACGCCTTTTAATGCGACACGCATTTTAAAAAACTGCCTCTATAATTTTGTTTCTATCGAACATCTGGATTGTCAATAATTTATTCCCTAGATGATTGACAGTCCAGATGTTTAGATTTTTTAATTATATTTCGGAATATAATAAAAGTTTGGGCAACAACTGTGTGAATGTTAATCATAAGTATGGAAGAAAATTTAATGGAGGAGAAGTGACTGTTTTTTTTAAATAAGGGTCGTTCATTCATTCGAAAAAAGGTAATCGTTGGTATCGGTGTTGACGGTATCGTTGACGTCTGATTCGTCCGAATTCAAACTTTCGAAACATGTGTTTTTTCAAGTTTTTTTTCCAACGTCAAGATGTGCAAAAATAAAAAATCCATCTGACGGCGTGTCGGTTTGTTCACCAGCCAACGATGCAAGCAGCGAGCGTGCCAGACATTAACCTCCAGCCCACGTACGTCCCATTTGGTGAAGACGAGGATTAGAGGTGCTGGTGGGCGCGATATCGCTGATGTCACATCCTGTAGATGAGTTTGACATTTAAACCAGACGTGGCTGCCGCTGACAGCCGCGCTAAATAATCAAATTAATTTGTTTTGCCGAGATGTATCATGGAGCTGCCAAGACCCGATGCTTTTATGTTTTATAAGAGAAGCAGAAAAGCAGATTCTGCAGTAACGCTGAAGATTTTTTTTTTTGGGGGGGCGGGGGGGGACACATAATAAATAAGTCACAAATCTTCTACTTTGGTTTAGCCTCCAAAACGACAAAGACCACAAACAGCCGAGAAGAAACACAGACGTGAAAACACCAGGAAGAACAGCGGCTCCATGTGTGTGTGTCTGTGTGTGTGTGTGTGTGTATGTGTGTGTGTGTGTGTGTGTGTGTATGTGTGTGTGCACGAGCTTGATTGCTTCTAATGAGCTGCAGGTGTGTGAGAACCAAGAATTGATCCAGCTGCTGATATTTGTTTGATCAATGCTTCGCCATGTTGGTCCAACATATCAATTTTTCACACAGGCTGCGGTGGAAATGGCTGTGTAGAGCCCTGAACATATCCCACAATGCAACAGGAGAAGTGGTGCACACCTCGATCAGTCACCAAGGCATGTATATACCATCATGCATTGCACCACCTGAGTGGTGTTGGGGATAACAAATTACAATGTGTAACATGTTACACATTAAAAGTAATCTGTAATCAGATTACATTTGTCTTTAACGCAGTAATATAATGCATTATGGGTGATAATGTCAGTAATGACATCACAGTTACAATTCAAAAAATTATCTGGGTACTTGTGCTTCTTTACAGGAGGACATAGCTGACATGTAGACTTGAAGAGGAGACGAAGAAGACGAGCGAGAGGCGAAGAAGACGAGGAGGGAGACGAAGAAGACGAGGAGGGAGACGAAGAAGACGAGGAGGGAGACGCGACAGAAATGATTCCCGGAGATGGAAATTTGTGCACTACTTTTTACATTAAAGATTCATGTTGATTTAGGCCTTTTTTTTTATTCTGCAGTGTGAATTGCCAAATAAAGTATGGTACATCTCGGATGATGTCATGGAGTAATCCAAAAGTAATGTAACTAGTAGTGTAACTCATTACTTTAAGCAGCTAGTAACAAGTAAAGTAAGGCATTACTTTAAGAAATATTATGTGTAAAGGATTACCTTTTTTCTGTAATTACTCCAACACTGGTCCTGACTGCCGAGGAAGAAGCCGATCAATGATGATGATGATCACACACACACACACACACACACACAAACACATGCATTCAACTAACTATTATAGACTATAGGCAACATAGACTGTAGAAAATAGATAAGCAGTGTAAATTCAGTTTTTTTTTTACATTTTTGCACACGCACGCACACACACCCACTTACACACACAAACACACACACACATAAAGAGTAGGATTACGGAATCCGCATGATCTCTGGCGACGTGGCCCCGTTAGCTTGCGCTCTACATGCTAAATGAATGTAGCACAGTCGCACATGAAGGGAACACACGCACACACACGCTCTAATGCAGACTTTTTTCTCTCCACAGCCCACCAAACACACACACACGCACACACACACACACTCTCAGCATCAACATCCTCCTCACCTGCAAAGGGGATTTAAGAATGAAATGAAGTGAAACAACGCTGAGTTTTCAGGTTCGCCATTTAATGAGGGCAATCACCCCCCCCCCCACCCCCCCTACACCTTACAGGTGAGACCCGGAAGACAAAAATAATCAATCTCTTAACACATCGATCAGAAAACAAATATGTCACATAACTTGACAAAATAACATAATACACAGGCATCACATCGTCTTCACTGAGATGACGTTTGTTGTTTGCTGGCATTTAGGTCAGAACGACCAAGAAAAACATCGCCGACCAGGAGACACTTTTCATTCACGTGGCAGAAAATCCCAGGAGGAGCAAGTCAACAATTCTGATGGGACGGAAAAACAATGCGTACAGTAAAGTGGCCGTGACGCGCTCTATTTTACAGCGTTTTCACGCTTCGCAGCAATCAAGGGAGGTCAGAAAGCTGGCTCTCGAAGAAGTCGAGGGTCGATTTTGTTTGGAATTTGGAATTTGGTTGCATTCCAAAGCACTTTTTCAAGGAGGATGTCGAAAAATCCAGAGCTGTTTAAAAACGCTGCGAAACTTGCGTGAGTGCTGTGAACGCATCTCACACGGCCAATATTTACGTCTGCAAAGAGAGAGATTCGTGTTTGCTTTATAAAAAGGTTTACAGCAATGCGATATGTTGCATTGTGCAGGAATGTCAAGGTAGACGTTTCATCTCTCTTGTTTTTTCCCTCTCAAACAGACAAACACACACACACACACACACACACACAGGATGAGAAGAAAAGGGGGATCAAAACCTGCTATCTTTACCCTTTGCATGTATTATTAATCAGTGTGTGCAGCTGACAGCCAAACACCAGCATGGTTCTCAATAACACCGGATGTCGTACAAGAAATGGTCCTAAAAAAATAGGGATGTTTCACTGAAACTAGTTACACAAACATGACGTGACAAATAAATTTTTTAAATACTGTTTTTTAATGCATGAAATAGTAAAAGGATAAATAATAGAATACCATATTTCATGTATTCCGTTTGTCTGAACTCCCACTTGCCTCAACTCCCACTCCATGCCTCAACTTGAATGTAATCGGAACATTGGCCTATGGAGGCATGCACGTGTGTGTGTGTGTGTGTGTGTGTGTGTGTGTGTGTGTGTGTGTGTGTCTGCCTCTGAAGTTGAAATCTGTTATTTGAATGGTAAAGTCGTGTGAGCCATCGCAGCTGACGGATGTCTTCACACTGTGTGGGCTTCACTCAAGTGCTAAGTATGAATAAATGTGTGTGTGTGTGTGTGTGTGAGTGTGTGCGTGGGTGCGTGTGTGTATGATGGATATCTACTCCTCAGAACTGGAGGTCGGTGCTCACAGACCAGGACTCAACATCAAAGCCGTAAACCACAATCCGATAATCCTGAACGCGGCGATCAATATCAGGATCAGATATCAGTCCCTCACTCTATCGGGTGTATTTATGCAAATGTATTAACCCGTGGAGTTCCTTTAAAAACCTTTCTCATACGTTCCTACAGACAAAAATGTCTCCTTCACTTAAAACTGCGGTTATGTTATCTAACAATAGTTTAGTCATTTTAATAAACTTCAACCTGAAATATACATATCAAATATTAATTATTTTTAAAAGGTGTTTACTAGTTAACTAGTAGATATTTTACCTTTACCAATTACCTAGTAAACAAGTTGGGCCCATTCAGTTCACTGGTGAAAGCTAAATGAGCACTTGTTAACTAGTTGAACCCTCTTTTGCCCTTACTAGTGAACTAGTACACACTTACAGGCCCGCTGGTTTACTAGTACTGTTGTAAATGTGTTTACTAGTCAAGTAGTTGATATCTTGCATTTACAAGTCAAATAGTCAACATAAAGTAAACACTTTAAGACCCAGTAGTTGACTAGTACTGCCTCAAATGTGTTTACTAGTCAACTGGGAGATATCTCGCCTTCGCTAGTTAACTAGTAAACTTCTTGGGTCCATTTAGTTCACTAGTGAAAGGCAAACTGAGCGCTAGTTAACTACTTCAACCTAATATGTCCCTTACTAGTGAACTAGTACATACTTTAAGACCCACTGGTTAACTCGTACTGCTGCAAATGTGTTTACTAGTCAACTAGTAGATATCTTGCCTTTGCTCGTTAACATATTGGCTCCATCTAGTTCACTTGTAATGGCAAAAGAGGGTTGAGCTAGTTAACTAGTGAGCATTTTGGCCGCTGCTAGTGAACTAGTACGCACTTTCAGTGTTTGAGTGATTGACAAGTAGTGATTGACTAGTACTGCTGCAAATGTGTTAACTGGTCAACTAGGCGATATCTTGCCTTTTCTAAATAACTTGCAAACAAGGCGGGGTCATTTAGTTCACCAGTGAAAGGCAAAATGAGCACTAGTTATGGGGGGCGCTGTTCTGAGAAGGCGACTCCTGTCACGGCTTAAGAATGTCTGTGGATTTTAGTGTTTAGTGATTTTTGAGTTTTTATGTGATGTGGAAGATGACAGTGCTTCAACTGGCCCTCATGTGGCTCATAATACCGGGTCTATTTGTCTTTGTTTGGAACCTGGGCAGATATTCACCGCCACGCCAGGCAGGCTCACCTACTCCCGGGAGCTCCTTCTCCAGATGAGCGGCCTCTCGTTGGACCCGCCGAAGCCGTTCCTCTGTGACACCAACATAGCGCCGGAGATACTTCGAGGGAGGAAACAATAGCGGACGGTTGAGGAGGAGAAGATGCCTGCCATTACGCTGACTAATGCTGATCGCTACGGAACAAGACCGAGGAACGCTGACCAAGTCCGATCCGGATTACCAACTGACCAGTCTCTTTTCCTCCACTGAATCATGGCTGTCTGGACACGTGGACGTTCAGCTGGATGGATTCAACATCATCCGCTATGACAGAGCTACAAGCCAAACATGTAAACCGATTGGGGCGGGTTTTGCATGGCTGTAAACGGTAACTGGGCAACCAACTACACAACTACACTACATCTTTCCAGCCTTGAACAATATGTCACAACTCCTACAAGAGGGAAGAACATGCTGGATTTGTGCTTTGGTAATATACCCGGAGCATACATCTCAAAACCACGTCCACTTTTAGGTCTTTCAGACCACAACGTCATTCTGCTACTGCCAAAATACAGGTCACGACGAAAGACAGAGGGGACAGTCACAAAAAATATTAGGATCTGGGATGAGGATGGATCTGAAACACTGAGGGGCTGTTTTGAGCTGACAGACTGGGGTCTGGTTTTTAATGACTGTGGCCATGATTTTAGTAGACTTTCTGATGTACTCACCTCATATATTAAACCAAACCAAACCAAACAGGTAACCATCCACCCAAACAACAAAAGTGGATCACCGAAGACATGAAATCCTGTTTGGTGAAAACCTGCAGTGGTTGCCTGAACAGACTTCTCCTCTTTTGCAGAACAGCTCAATATCTTCTTCACCCATTTTAACAGTACCATCTCACCGATTACATGGACCCCTCCAACCCTCAGTCCCCCCACAGAAGCCCTTAACATCAGTGAACACCTGGTGACCTCCACCCTACGCAAAGTCAACCCCAATAAAGCTGCTGGCCCAGACAGGCTCAGGGGCAGGGTACTTAAAGACTGTTCAACCCAGCTAGGAGGAGTGTTTACCAGGCTGTTTCAGCACCTTTTGGACTCAGGCATCTCTCCCAAACACTGGAAGGAATCCACCATCATTCCTATCCCCAAAAAAACAAAACCAAACGACTTGAAGGACTATAGACCAGTGGCCCTGACATCCATTTCATGTAAATGTATGGAGAGAGTGGGTTGTCATCAGCTGCTGCGTGAGCTTGAAGGAAAACAAAGAGAGGCACTGATGATGCAAGTCTCATGCTCTTAGATACAGTCACTAAACAACTGGACTCCACGCATCCACACACAAGGATCTCATTCATGGGCTTTTCATCTGCTTTTAACACTGTAAACTACAACATCTTGTTACACTGTCTCTCTGATCTCCAGGTTCACCCCGCACTGATTTTATGGATTTTAAATGGTTTTAAATCCAGTTCAATAGTTTTGGAAACATGGCTTCCTCAGGGCTGTGTTCTCTCACCCATCCTGTTCTCTGCCTACACCAACAACATCACCAGTAGCAGAGAAGGACTCACACTGTTTGAATATGCAGACGACACAATCACCGACACCCGAGCCCTGACGCGCTACCAACAGGAAGTCCACACTCTGGCCCAAACATCTGCTGAGAGCTCACGAGAGCTCAACATATCAAAGACTAAGGAGCTCCCAGACCTGTTTGAACCCCTGCAGATCCATGGTCTGGGTGTGGAGCAGGTGGACAGTTTCAAACACCTGGGGTTGGAGATGGACACCTGCCTGACTCTGTGCACAAAAAGGCCCAACAGCGCCACCACCTGCTCAGGAAGCTCAGGTCTTTTAACATCAGCAAAGACATTTCAACTCTGGTTTATAAATCACTCACTGAATCCATCCTTTCCTATAACATCTCAACCTGGTTCAATTTCCTCAACATCAGGCACAAAACAAAACTCTCCCGAATAATAAATCAGTCCAGCAAAATCAGCCAAACAGCCCAACTCCCCCCCCTGTCTGAACTGTACCGTCGCTCAGTGATGTGCATAACCAGCCTCATCTTTGAGGACCCCTCTCACCCGCCCATCATTCCTTTAGGCTGATGCCATCAGGCAGACGCTACAGGACACCACTGGCCAGGAAAAACATCTACGCAAAATCCTTTATCCCCTCTGCAATAGCTGCACTCAATAACACATTTTGTTCATGTTTGATTAGTTAACAAGCAGTCAGACAGATCAGCTGAGAGACAAATTGAGATGAAGAATTTCTGACTGACTCCAGTAATTTCACACAATAAATTTAGTAGAGTCAGAATTTCCTCGGCTGTATCTGTGGCCCGTGGCAAAGTACATTTTACTTGACTTTGTTCGGCTCGGCTTCTATTAGTTACCTTTTTTCACCCTC
>CAESWR010001024.1:243706-258354 GCA_903171835.1 Mullus surmuletus
ACACCACCACCAACTATCCACTGAAGACACCTTAACTGAACAACGCATGGACCGTAACTCTGCTGCCACGTCAGCAGGGGAATCCTCATCTCCCCGCTCAATTGAGAGCTGCTCTGAGGTAACCAGAGGTCACAGTGCTGCCGACACCTGGTCTCGTACAAACCGCACTTGGTGGAGGTTATCCTCTGAGAGCACTGGGAGTGAGACCACTGGTTGGAAATACAACATTCTTCCCTCCTTGGGAGTATGAGAGACTTGTGCTGAATCCTAATTCCAGCCCTTAGCCCTTCCCCTTAAAAGCCTCCTTCTGTGGGGTATTTTACACACTTTCATTTAACTGCCCAAGGTCCAAAAACATTATTGTAAAAGTTTTTTCCCCACAAATTCAGCTTTGGTACTTAATTCCAGCCAGTCTAAAAGTGGCTCTAGTGAGCTCTCCTGAGAACGGGCTGTGCCTGTACCTTTAAATGTCAATGAGCTGTGTCTGGACACGCCCACTCCACGTCAAATTCTGTTTGATCCATCATGTTACTAGGGTGGCTGAGAAGGACAAACTTTCACCCACAATCCACCTCTGCATCACCTGTGGCAGTAATGCACCTGACCGCTGGTTGCCACCATGTTGCCACCATGTTGCCACTATGTGGCAGCGCCACCTTGGTGTGATGTTGCCCCATGAACCTGGGCAATTTGAGCCTTTCTCCTTTTTGTCCTCAAAGGCCACAGTAACTCCAGTCAACCCTCAGAAAGGGAGGGGGGCAAAAGAGCGTTGTAACTCACCTTTAGTTAGCACCAAATGCACCCGTTTTTACACACTTCTCCTTTAAAATGCTAGCATGGGCGCGGTGGATTATCACTTCTTTTATTCCCTCCCATTATCTTTAATGACTAATTGGGAAAAATTGGAAGTTCAGAGACTCGGGGAGCTTCACCCAAATGATAAAACCACAAGTTTTTGAGTGCCTCTGTTACTCCTGTATTAACTGGGTACAATTTCTTTGTTCGCCAACCGACCACTGTCACCAGCTGGGATGACCTGTTTGCTTTACTTTTTACTGATGAACTTTAGATTCAGTACAACTTCTTTGTTTGTTGCACTTGAGAAAACATTGGTTTTTGAATGGGGGAAACATGTCAGCGACCAATGAGATTAATTTTTCAGGATGAGATGCTCAGCGCTGCGATAGCTGACATTTTCAATATTCAACTGTGATATTTAATATGTCTAATTGGCAATTCTTTAAACCTTTGAAGGGCCATTTAATTAATTTACTGTGTAATAACCCCACCAACTGAAGCCCCCCCATCTCCTCTCTGAATTATCTGCGTGCCTGGAGCGCTCGTGAAGGCTGTTAGTGGCGTTAAGGTGAGTCATTTCCTTTAGCCAGACCTCATTAGCCACATCCATCATCCCTGAACGTGTTTTGTCAAAGGCCACCGATCGCCACCGTCAGCTTCTTTTGGGATCTCTTCACCTTGCCGTGCGCCTCCTCGTCGCCACTTAAACATATCATGATTCTCCTTTGCCATGTAAGAGTTGCTTCAGAGCGAGTTGTGAGTGGTGACTAGGGTTGCAAAATTCCGGCAATTTTCAAAGTTGGAAACTTTTCATGGGAATTATCAGAAATTAACGGGAATTTTGAGGAATTATCGGGAATTAATATGAACGTAACCATGTATAGATAAGTATAATTATTTGGGTGAATTTCCCATAACCGAGTCTAACTGTCATGAATATAGGCATCAATATTTGTAAACATAGATGCAAACATGCCTGATGCAACATTTATAAATGACACTCATCAGTTTTTAGAACTGTCGAAAACTTTCACCGAAAACAAAAACCATGAATGGTGAAAAATCAAGGAAGAATCAGGTTTTTACAATAGCCTAGAAATATTCCTGATTCCAAAAAAGGCCCATTCAAAAATGTCTAAATATTTAGCTTAGCTTCTCTTCAGGCCATGCTTTCTGCTCATCAAGGACCTCATCGTCGTCAATGGCAATAGGCCCCTGAAAATTTCCAATATTCCCGAGTTTAAATTCTCATGGATTTTTTCAGGAAACGTTCCTGAAATTTACCGGAAACTTTCCACCCCTTTGTAACCCCAAGGAAAGGCTCCATTCCTGGTGCTGGGCACCATCAGCAAACATCTGTACCAAGGTACTTTTTATATCATTACTTTTTTCACACTTGTAGTTTTTATTTAATATCTTTGTGTTTTATGCTACGCATGTGTCTTGTGCGTTCAATTAGTCTGTAACTTTGTGTTATGCTGCTGCCAACCCGGAACAGGTCTCTCTTGTAAATGAGACCCTTGGTCTCAGTGAGATATTACCTTCATAAATAAAGGTTAATGAAATGAAAAAAAAGCACGATCAGGTGTTTCCCTGATGTTTTACACACTCGGGGTCTCTTTGGCTAAATGTGTGGGTGTCAAAGTGAGGCTCACAGGTCTGACAGGCGTCGGACTTTGCAGCGCTGTCCATTGAGCACATTTACCTTGACGAATATTTAGAGTGGGATGTGTCTTCTTGTGGGCGGAGTCGATGCAAACATTTCGATGATGCCACGCAGACACACAATGGTTGTTAGCGTCTGTGTCTACCAAGTCCCACTAGCAGGCGCTCCGGCTCAGCACGGATGCTCTTATTCTGGCGGGGAGGAAGTGGCGCGTTTTAGTGCTGAGTCAACGTTTCCACATGAAGCCCATTCAGATTTGATCTGCTAAACATCCGAATAACATCAAAGAAACGCCTCTTTGTGTTGCTATGACGACCTTCCTCTGTGATCTCCCGCCACTCCATCAGCTGATTGATTTACCTAGAGTTTCTCCTCGTCTTCCAACACCTCCAATTTGTTGACACCACTTCCATTTTGCGCATGTGGTCTCAGAGCTTAATACCGCCACACACTCCGTCTGAACCGCTCCAGTGAACGAAGCTCAATATTTTATGAACGTGTCGCCTGCAGCAGCGACAAAAAGGCCAGAGAGTAACGCAACGGCGATGATGAAACTTCAAACGATTGTGGACGCGCCACGCTGGGTTTCCTTCGACCTTCCTGTGCGCTGGCCATGATGCCGCGCGAGTGTGATGGAGCTGCTGCAGAAACACACCGACCAAAACCAGAGTGTGTTTGCTGCTTAACACCTTCGTGCCTAGACAAAGAAAGTAGGAATGTAAAATGCCCCTTATCATTGCTACTACTAATAATAATAATAATGCATTTTATTACTCTCTTATTTATCTTATTTGTGTAGATTTTTACTCTTATTTTATTTGTGTAGTTCTATGTATTTTTTATTTTATTCTTGCAATTGTTCAGCACTTTGGTTATGTCGTTTTTTTCAAAAGGAGCCTTATAAATAGATTTGGCCTTGACTTTGAGACACTCAGGGGCACTTTACAGAAAGACAAGACCATCACAAATAATAAAGTAATTAAAAAGAACAGTGAACATCAATAAGACAACAGTTAAACAGTGATAATAAAACATGATAAAACAAAGAGAAGCAGAATGCAAACAGGGAGAAGGTGAGATCTTATGAGGGACACGCCAGTTTGAAGAGGTGAGTTTTGAATTTCTGATGTGAAAATACACAAATAAGCACCAAAATTGCAAGAAAATTCCAAAGGAGGCTGCAGAAGATTGCAGATTTACATCCCACTGACCTAAATTAGGTACATTTCCTTTGACTTTTATGTTGTTGCATGGAGAATCAGTCCTCCAGTCCAGAGTTCTACTGGAAACGGTTGGAGGTTGGAGGTTCTCCCAGCATGGCCGCACCAACACCACCTTTGACATCCGTCTTGGCCAGAAAGATGCTGAACTCTGCAGGCAGGTGCGGTGGATGACAGACATGTTTCATTCATAAATATGTGAACAATGCTCATCAAACCCTCTGAATCACTGAAAAGATTCATTTATTAAATTATTCATTCAGTAACTCGACTCCTGTCCATTGCATCTGATGTCAAACATGGCATGTGGCTTTTTATCTCGCCTCCACTAGATTAGATCACGTTACATCATAAGAACACATAACAATACAACAAAATCAAAGAAGAAACATCAATGAAACAAAAATAACAGAATAATCTCTTCTGTTTTTTCCATTTGTTTTCAAATCTTAAAGGGATAGTTCCAAGTTTTTGACATGAAGTTGTATGAGCTCTTCACCATCAGTGTGGTTCATCAGCAGTGACTTTTCCTCCACTGCGTCCCGTGAGCGTTCCGGCACGGTTTCGGTGTTGCAGAAAGTAGTTCCGTCTAGTTGCTGGGGTTACTAGGACAAAGTTTTGCTCTAAAAAACAACATGCGCATCAAGAACTCGGCTGCAAAGAGTCCGACCTCGCTATCACCTGTTACTATTTTCCCCCTTTCTCCCTTCGTATGACTGCGCGCACCTTTCCATTGGCTGAAGGAGGAAGGAGGCGGAAGGAGACCGCTGCAACACGTCTTCTGTCATGTCGCAGCGGTCTTCTTCCGAGCTTGAAACTCCATGAAACAGCTGATGATCGTGCGTGCAGTGATACGAAGTGAGGGAAAATAGTGCCGAGTGATTGCGAGGTTTTGGAGCAAAACTCTTTCTCCGTGTTAACAGGACACATCTCTCCCTCTCTGGGATGCGCCGTTTGCACCTGGTCTAGAAAAAAAAGAGCCCCAGGAGTTTTAATACTTGTAGAAACTGAAATGCTGAGATCTTACGGGCAAGATCTCACTGATATTTTGTGTAGAACCGCAGGAAATATTTTGAAAGATTCCAGAATTTTGTCTGAGGACCCCCAGACCACCATCAAATGTATGGTCCGCTCCACTCACCAAATCACACCTCCGACCACGGGTGGACCGGCCTGATCCAGATCATCAAAGCACTCTTTTTTCCAGCCGTGAGCGGAGGCCGTCATGGAGCAGCTCTCCAGGTGTCAAGAAAGAAAAAAGTTTCCCCCCGGCTTGAAGACGATATCAGAGCGCTGAGGGGAAGAACGGAGGATTGACACCTTTCTGATGTATATTCAGCAGCCCAGGGAAAAGGTGACGGACCTATTGAAAATATGTCAAGTGGCATTCAATCACGGGCCGGCGCTGGAATCAGCTCAGGGGCCGCAAACCTCTGGAGCGCTGCCCTTTGGAGGCCGACTTGCTGCGTCATGGACTTTGGAGTCACGCTGGGGGACGAAGCGGCCGCTCCTAAGTCCCGACCGCAGCTCCGAGCAGCGAGTCTGATCCAAAGGAAGGAAAAAAGAAATCATGTCCAGTGTGTTTGTGACACCATGGCGGATGATTTCTTCAAGACTACCAACGTCTTGGCATCCGCCAACGTGTCAAGGCTTTTTTTCTTCCTTTAAAAGAAACTTGTTGAATGTGTATTTGTGTATATAACTTTATTCAAAATACGCAGTCAATATTGGGGTTAAAGGGATAGTTCAGATGTTTTGACATGGAGTTGTATGAGCTCCTCACCATCAGTGTGGTTCATCAGCAGTAACTTTTCCCCCGACTGCGTCCCGTGAGTGGAGTTCCGGCCCGGTTTCGCTGTTGCAGAAAGTAGTAAGGAAGCTGCATTCATGGAATGAGAAACACAGCTGTGGGTAACGCCCCCCAAAAATGTGCCTAAATCCCCTGCAATATTCTCCTGTTACTCTTGTTTTGAGTTCCAAGTGCTGCAGGTGTGTGTCAGTCGGGGGGGGGAGGGGGGGAGGCGTTACCCACACGTTTAGCTGTGTTGCTCACTCCATCAATGCACGGTGCTTACAAGTTGTACCTCGTTGTAAAGGCGACTAATCAGGCTTTTCAACATTTTTAAAACACAACACCAAATTGGTATTACTAAAGGGGAGAAATGATTGACTGAAATCCGAACTCTTTTTAGGAGAAATGAACAGCTGGGATTCCACACCTGGGCAGTTATTCTAAGAAACACTAAAAAAGCATTAAGTCAAGTGGGAAGAGGGGAGCTGGGGTGAGAGATTAGAGCTCCTGGAATGTATTTGATATCACAGATAGATGATATATAAGAGTTTAAGAGTGTCCGAGGGTTGATTTTTCTCTAAGGTTTATCTGGCCCCGAGCTGCTGGCTGCTCTCCTCGCCTGGAGATGGAGAGACATTTAATCTCACCCCGTTTTCTTTATCCGGCATGGAAGGGTTGTAAATGAAGGCCCATTAAAAGCCGCCGTTTAACCGATGATTTATCGCGCATTTTGAGGAGAGGATCCAGGTTGGTGTGTGAGGAATGTAACGAGCGGCTCAGCCAGATCCAGATCTTAATTGGCCCGGAACCAGGAAGGGGTCAGCCGTTGTTAGTGGTGACCTTTGGGGTGGGGGGGGGGGGGGGGGGGGGCATTGTTAAACTGAGAACGACCTCGCTGGGAAACATTTATTCTAAAGATATGTGAAGGCATCATGGGAAACTGGTGATCCGGTATGATGGGATGTCTGTGTGTGTGTGTGTGTGTGTGTGTCTGTGTGTGTCTGTGTGTGTGTGTGTCTGCAGAGAGAGGAGAATCTGTGGAAAGAGCGTTTAGCCGCGTTCACAGCGGACGGGACTTAGCGACCAATATCGCGCCTCTCTTGACGAGGGAGGCGTCAGAGAGGGTCACACCATGCGTTGGTCTTGTCTCTGTGTTTTGTCTCATGACTTCCTGTTTTATTTTGAAAAGTAACTCTCTTACAAGCGCGAGTTCTCAGCCACAGCCTAGTTTGTGCGCTCCTGTGTGTCCGATTTATTTTTGCCTCCACGCGAGTGATTTTTTGTTCGACTTTTTCTGTCTGGCCTTTATCCCTCTTCACGCGCGGGGTTAACCTTTTTGTTTAACCTCCCTTGTGAGAGTTTTGAGTTTTTTTGTACCTTTTCCTCCGCCTGGCCTGTTTTTTTTTGTTGTTTTTTCGTTGAACCCCCCTTGAGAGAGTTTTGAGGTTTTTTTGTACTTTCGCCGCGGCCGGAGTGATTTTCAGTTCAATTGATTTTCTATTAAAAGTCTGCTTTGCCTCTATATCTCTGCATCAGTCCTGTTTTCTCGGCCTGACAGAGAGCAAGAATAGAAAAGGCTAAATGGAGCTGGATCTCAACCCGGGGAGGGGGGTTAGAAGGCAACATCAAGCTAATGGACGGCTACTCTGAAGAATGAAAAAAAGTCTAAAACTCAGTCTGCAGTGAAATGTTTTATGTTATTTCTTTTTTTATATAAGTGTGCAATAAGACAATACAACTACAACACAATTACATAGACACAAAAAAAGTGTGAACATCAACATTTGTGGTTTCGTGTATGTGTGGGCGTGTTTAGGTAGCTTGTGGTATTCAAAGTTGTGTTATTACGATGGTATAAATGGCAAGGATAATGATAATAACGAGTTGATCATATCATTATTTATAGTAGTGATCATATTACTAATGTAGAAACAATAATAATAATAGCAACAATGAGAAATACTACAATTGTCGGACCTTCAAAAGCAACAAGAATAATACTAATGAAAACTGATGAGAGAAGAAAGAAAAGCAAGTAAAAAGAAGGCAAAACAAAACCAACATATATATGATTAGATAATAAACCAACTTAAATGTTATGATGATATTACAACCACTATTACTAATACTAACAATTTTAACAATAATAATATTAGGATTTAGGTTTAGGATAGGCTTTTTCTTTTTTTAATTTTAGGCATGATACATAAAAAACAGCGAGTATGTGATGCGTTAAAAAAGAAAGGGGGGCTGGGGGGCTGGGGGGGCGGGGAGATGGGGGGGGGGGGTTACTATGGACCGATTTGTTTGTGGTTTGTTCGTCCGTGCTTCCCCTTTCCCTCTTCTACTCTGCAGTGTAGTGCATTAAAAAAAGAAGGTGATGCGCCACACAGGGATTTTCCAGGGTTAGGAGGAGCAGAAAGCGCATGGGGCAGGAGAGAGGTCAGGAGGGACAGGGAGGCCAGAGGTCAAGGCCCATAATAATAGTACAAGTATAATAATCATAATCATAATAATTGCCTCATCAGGAAGAGAGGAAGAGAGAACCTATTAAATGAAATTGTGGTTGTTTATGTTGTGGATGGTTTGATAGTATTATCATGATGACTATGGGAGAAACAAAATAAAAAATAAAAAATGAATAGATAAAAATATTTATAATAATTTTATGCCCTTTCTTGTATTGGTCATTTTTAATGTTTATATGAAGATTAAATCATTAAAATTAAGAATTTTCAAGATTTAATTTTTCATTGGACACGAGCCATCATGGCTGATTCCAATCAAAGTTCAAGGATATATACAGATAAAACACATGTGCTCAGCCATTTGTGATGAAGAAAAACAGAACTTAAAACAAAACTTAAAGGGATAGTGCTCCAAAAAAGAGTAATCCATTCGCAAAAAAGTGCAACCTCGCAATCACCCGGAACTATTTTCCCTCCCTTCGTATCACTACGTGCACCATCATCAGCTGTTTCACAACGTTTACATGCTCCTTCCGCCTCCTTCCTCCTGCGGCTGATGGACAGGGATGGCAGTGATACCAAGGAAGGGAAAATAGTGCCGGGTGATGCGAGGTTGGACATTTTTGCACCCAAGAATTCGTGATGCAAATGGGTTACTCTTTTGAACGCATGTTGTTTTTTGGAGCAAATCCATGTGACCCAAGCAACTACACCAGAGGTGGGCAAACTAAGGCCCAGGGGCCACATGCGATAATTATTTAATCCGGCCCGCAGAGCCTTCACAATCATTTCTCCAAAAGCCAAAGTAAGAAGGTTGACAGCTTGATTGGTTAAAGTGTCAGACCCCCCTTCACCTAGCATGCTAACATGTCCTCTCAAGAAGGTGGAGCCAAACATCATTTGGAGCTTCATCATCCATCTCTGGTTGGACCAATTCACAGGCTTTGCAAAATATTTTCTCTGTCAATCGTCCATCAAGCACGATTGTTAGTTCACCTCCAATCCTCCTTTAGGGGTCAGTTTCCTGCACCACCTGGTCGGCCGTTCATCAAGATCTAAAACCCAATGGGGCCCTTCAGACATGATAATTGCCCAACCCTGAACTAGATGGAACTACTTTCTGCAACACCGAAACTGGGCTGGAACTCCGCTTGAGGGACGCAGTGGGGGAAAAGTCACTGCTGATGAACCACACTGATGGTGAGGAGCTCAGTGAGGATTGTCGCTTCAGTGACTTCACACCTGTTTGGTTCCACAACTACTAGTTTCTCCCGAAACTTTCTATGAGGTTTAGTTGTTTCTTTTATATCAGACGCTTGGGTATTTTAGCCACCTGACAAGTTTCAATGGCTTTCTTCCAACCTCATCAGAGGTGTGAATCAGACAGCACTTCTGATGAAGACAGATGAACAACGTCGAAACATGTCAGGTGGCTAAAATACCCAAGTGTCTGATATAAAAGAAACAACTAAAGGCTATAGAAAATCAGTAGACAGCATCTATTACTGCTTCGGACCAGAAAGGCCAAAAAAACACACTAGCACCCCCTCTCCTGCTGACCGGCTCCCCATCCCAACACACACACACACACACACACACACACACACACACACACACACACACCAGCATGTAATCATATGAAATGCTCAAATCAAAGCACAAATGTAGAAGAAGCACAATGACGCCAGTTGGTGTTTTGTTTTTCCAAGCATCATTTCTCATTTGGGGCGTAAAGTAGGTAAAAATCTTTTTTTGTTTTTTTCAAAGAATGTGCGCCAACCGTATTGAGAGAAAAGATCCAGAACCTTCGTTCATAGCGTTTGACAGCAGCATTTATCAGTTTGAGTCTCGTGAAATGGTAAGGAAATAAAAAGAAGTCTAAAGCCTCAACTTCTCAGACATACTATTTTTTTCCCGATTGCTGAGTTTGCTTTTTCCTCTTTGATAGTTGTGAGAAAGGTTTCTTTTGCATTTCTGAAACTTTTTTTTGTATTTTTCAGTTATCGCAGCCAGCTCGCAAACTGAAAGGCAGAGACGTCATTGGGACCGTCTCCGGCCCAGCGGATCAGGATGCCCAAAACCAACGTCTGATATCTGGAGTTTGAGTGGTTATAACTCTGTAATTAGTCAAGAAAATCCAAACAATTTCTTCAAGGGTTACAAACATTTACTGTAAGAAATACGTGTGGTTGACTCTGTTTCATATTTCTTTATTTGTTTTGTCGTTAAGATTCCATCTTCTTCACTATTTGACCTAATTTACGGTTGAGTTTGTTCTATAACGTAGCCAGAAGGAAATTAATTTCATTGGAAAATACAGCAAACATATATAATACATAATCACCGCCAATTTCAGCATTTTGTTGAGTGACTATATGGAGGAAAAACGCAATGTATCATTCAACTTTTGTTTTTTCGGGGCAAAAAAAAAATCTTTTGATTCATAGAGGGTTCGAATATTTAGAAAATCGAAAACATACACTCCTAAAACTGCTGCAAATGACTTTTTTTTCTACATCAAACCATATCTGCCTCTTTAACAAGTGCTGTGACAGTGGGTTCATTTACACGTGTTTAAAATAAGCTGGGAAAACTGGGAGTACTTGAGTGGTCATCAAAATGCAATACTCCAATAATCAGAGGCCAATAAACCCCCCAAAAAGCCCATTCTGCCTGAAAAGTGATTTATTTTTTGCACATGTTCTACCAGCCGTATTCTGTCCTTAAAGTGACGCCACGCGTGTTGTGGTTGGTCTGTTAGAAACACGGGCAAGCGTGCCTGAAGCAGAGTGCCAGTGTGCTTGACGATGGTTATTCTGGGTGAGTCTTCTCAATTATGGCATGGACAGCTGTGTGTGAGCGCAAGCTGCTCTGCCGCCTCTCCAGATGCAGCTGTGCCGTGTCACTGCAGCAGCTCCTCAAAGATCTATCAGTGAGGTTACCGCAGAGTGACCCCCTTTTCTGAGCACCTCCTCCAGTAGCGGCGTGCGTGATTATGTTTGCACCGAATGCAGCTAAAACGAAAGAAAAATCTGATGGACATTCTGCGTGAAGAGGTGAACGATTGGTGGGACATGAACTCGTTTGTAAAGACGATTTTGTCACACAGCGTCGTATATGGGAGGGTTGGCAAAACACAATGAACTGAACTCTTAGTTGAAAAAAAAAAACAGTAATTGCCCCCTTGGCTGGTTAAAGCACACTAAAGTGGCATCTTTGGAGACAAAAATGCGAGCTAAAGTGCCCGCTTGGTTAGCAAAATACATTAAACTGCCCTCTTGGGTGGTTAAAACACGCTTAAGTGCCCTCTCTGGGGGCAAAAAATGTGAGTTAAAGTGTCCCCCCTGGTTGGCAAAACACACTAAACTGCCCTCTTGGATGGAAAAAACCATTAGACATCCTTGTCGGTTGTTCAAAACATGATTAAATGTCCTCTTGGGTGTCAAAAACTTGTGAACTCCTCATTAGCAAACACACTAAACTGCCCTCTTGGATGAAAAAATAAAGTGTTTTTTCCAAGAGGGTTGTTAAAACATGCTTATGTGCTCTCTATGGAGGCAAAAACGCGAGTTAAAGTGCCCTCTTGGTTGGCAAAACATACTCAACGACCCTCCTGGATGGAAAAATTGCCTTATTGGCTGGTTAAAACAGGCTAAAATGCCCGTTTTGGTGGAAAAAGCGTGAGCTTAAGTGCCCCCCTGGTTTACAAAACACACTAAACTACTCTCTTGGATGGAAAAGAAAAACATTTAAGTGCTCTCTTGCGTGGTTAAAACATGATAAACTTCCCTCTTGGGAGGCAAAAATGCATGTTAAAGTGCCCTCTTCAGTGGAGAGAAGTTGGTGCCCTTTTTTTTCTTTACGCCCCTGCCCTTCAAAAACTCTATGCACGCGCCTGTTGTCGTGGCAGTGTAACCATTAAGTGCTCTGATGTGCAGGAGAGCGAGGAGGGAGGAGAAATATGAAGCAGAAGCAGCAGTTGTTGGTCCATTCTGCTGCAGAGGGAACTGCTCCAAATACTTCTCCCTCCCTTGGGCCGAACCCACAGCCAGTGTGTGTAAATAGTGTGTAATTGTTTTTATTATGATGTCAGAATGATCCATGTAAATCCCAAAGGAGGTCCGTCGGCAGCCATCTTGGCTCCAACATGTTTCTACGGTAGCTGAGAAGGACAAACTTGCACCCACAATGCACCTCTGCAGCACCTGTGGCAGCAATGCACCTGAACGCTGGTTGCCACCACGTTGCTGCATGGTGTAATAATATTTTGCATTCATTATCAAAAAATTGAATATAATATCAACAAGTATGTGTAAAGAGTATTTTTGTTTTGAAAAAGCGTATTTATTTATCTGTTTAGTTGATTAGAATGAGTCTGTTACAGATATATTTATTAGCCTGGAACAATGATGTAACATTTGAGCCATTAGCTTGTTGGCTGACATTAACCACTTATCACTTACAGAGAGTAGTAATAGCTTAATGTGTTATTACGGTGTAATAATATTTAACATCATCATAACATCATTGAAATACTATACAAATAAGTGTGTGTAAAGAGTATATTGTTAGTCATTAAAAGCCCATAGGAGGTCCGTCAGCGGCCACCTGGGCTCCTTCATGTTTCTGTGGTAGCTGAGAAAGACAAATTTGGACCCACAATGCACCTCTGCAGCAATCCTATCACTAAAACAGCTGCCTTGCTCTGACTGGCAGATGCATTATTACCATTAAGCATGCTATCGCCCCCTGCTGGTGTGGCATGCTGCGTGTTAATTGTGGACAGGGTCTCTAATGGCATGAACAACATGCTGGTAAACACTTTGCTGGTGCGTAACATCCGTATATCAGCTCAGGTCCGATCAGGAGGGAAATCAAGTGAATCACAATTTCACGAGTCATTTTGGTCTCATCACAAATTAATCGTCTCATTCTGGAGATTATCGAACTGATATTGGATTTCCCCGCAGATACAAACGACACCGTTCCCTCTTTAGTGAGCTGAGACAAACGTCTGAGCGTGTGCGGCCTCGTTTATAAGCTAATGAAGCTTTCTGGTGGAGTCTAAGTGTTATCCTGAGAGCCAATTATTTCAGACAAACATCAGCGAAGTGTGAGAGAGAAGAAAGAGCATTTTAAGATGTGAAATCACCGTTCAAGCCGAGAACAGAGAGGCTGCTTCTCCGCAAAGTACATGAAAAAAGGCTGAGAGACTCAAAAGGAGGTCAGCTGTGTTCAGGAGAAATAGACCAGACTCTGTCGTCTCTGCTGAAGTGTCCTCGAGCAACACACTGGACCTCCTCACAGCTCCGGCCGTGATCCATTAGCACGAGAATGTGAGTTAGACAATGTAAATAAACTCCTCAAAGAAATCATTTCCCTCTTTTCACAAGACCAATCGATGTTGTACTTTGCCTGAACAGTCTTTACAACCAGGTACAACTTGTAAGGATCATGCATCCATGGAATGAGCAACACAGCTAAACGTGTGGGTAACAGCCCCCAAAAATGAGCCTAAGCCCCCTCCAATCAGTGTCATTGAGGTGCCAGTCATACACCGGTGACTGACACACACCTGGCAGCGCATGACACTTAAAACAAGAACCGACCAACAGGAAACTATAGCAGGGGATTCAGGCTCTCAGTGTTTTGAGGAGTTTGTTGAAGGTGGGGTCAGGACGGCGCTCCAGGCGGCGAGCAGCGCTGAAATACATCCGGCAGGTTTGGTTTGTTGTTTTTAACGCGTGGAAGCCTCGAACACGCACATCTGCTTTGTCTGGAAGAAGTGCAGGAGGAAGATTATTTGAGAAAAAGTTGCTGTTTTCTGAATAACACATTAAGTGCGACGATGCGTCTGCCTCGATTGGCGGTACATGCAGTCTTCGTGTTTGGACTACAGCTGGAGTCAAGACTCCTCCCCCCTCTAGGTGGCGATAAGCACTGTTGTTCTCTTTCCTAATATTCGCTCGATGTCTCACTATGGGATGCACGCCCCTGCTGCAGCCCTCAGAAGCATTAATCTCATTACGCCAATCCTGATTGGCTGGTGAAGCGTGTCCGTCCGCGTCAGGTAGTCCCACCTACCATAAAGCCACCCGCGGACGTCACCACCTCATTCAAACACCTCTTCTCACTCGGAGCTGATCTCATGTCCCAGGCTAGATAGCTTAACTGCTCACAGACGGATCTTTTTCAGCTTCCGTCGCCGGGCGCTTCTAGCTCGGGGCAACGTTTTCTTTTGCGACACGAGAAGTCGTGTGTTTTCGCGTTTCCTCGCCCCTCCACGGCTCTGGAAACGCGCCGCTCGTCGCCACACCACGGCTTTTCGAGCCCGAGCAGCTAGCACACCAGCTAGTTTCTCGGAGTTGGCTAGCGGCGAGGCTAGTTCGCGTCAAGCGACTTCCCCGCTAGCTCTGCCTGACTCCCCTCCGGCGCACCAGCTGTGGGGGATGCAGGCCACCGTCCCTCACGCCAGAGGGCGCGGAGACTCGGAGCCCCGCAGCTCCCGCTGCGGGAACAAGATCTCGAGCAAGGATCCACACCAGGTCTGCTCGGACTGCCTCGGGCTGGAACACGCCCGCCGGGCTATCGACGCTCCGGGCAGCTGTGGACACTGCGCAGTGTTCACGATCAAGAGTCTCCGCCGACGGCTAGCGCGCCAAGCTAGCCTGTCCCCGCACGACCCGCTTCTTCCCTCCAGCCTC
>CAESWR010001024.1:259170-281519 GCA_903171835.1 Mullus surmuletus
GTAACCAAATGTACACCCTGCTGCTTTCATGTAAATTTAAAGAATACATCAAATCCTTAAGATGTACAAACTCCAGACACCATATAAGAGAGAAAACAAACAACCAAAAAACAGGGGGGGAAGGAAAAAGAGGAAATACAATTCAAAGAATCAATACAATAGAGTAAAGTAAAGTTGTACGCCACGAGAAAAACATAATAGACAACAGACACAAATTGAACCACAGCTGAGAACTACGAGGCACAGAGGGCTGGTTTGGCCAATTGTATTTGGATTTGATCCCAACAAATAACAGAAAACATTTCACTGTCGGACTTTTGTTGTTTAGAGTAGCCGTCCATTAGCTTGACGCTGCCTTCGAAGCCCCGCCCCCCTGGGTTGAGATCCTTCTCCGTTTATCATTTATTTTATTCTATTTTCTATTTTATTAGTTTGCACACAATAAAAGTAAGACTTTATAATCAGAAGAGACAGGAGAGGTCACGATGCAACGGACCTGCGCCCAACTGAAAAAGTTATCGGTAGGCTATAAAAAATACAAAATAAATAAGTGAAGAAGGCTGAACTAAAATGATTTCAAATCATTCACACACACACACAAATGAATTAAGAAAGCAGTACTTTTTTTTTTAATATATGAGTTAAATGTGATGATAGATTTCTTTTAAAATGTAAGAATGTTTTTAGGCAAATCCTTCCTTTGTGCTACGCTGTCGGCATTCCTTCTTTGCAAAGATACTCTTCGCGTACGTCATCACACACACTCTCTTACACACACACGGAGCCCACATGCTGCCATAATAGTGTATGGGATACACGCTGCAAGATGAAAAGAATCGCAACAAAAGTTGTCTTCAAAGACGAGTCAACGACGTCTCAAAAAATTGGAGAAATTGCTAGAAGATGGTGGTAAAAACGAAGGCAAAAACATATATTTGTGTAAAAACACACGTGTGATGTCATACACTGAAGGAATTGTGAGTTTTCTAAGGAGTGGAGCCGAGGCTTCCGCAGAGTTAGAGCAGGTTGCCCGTCTTACAAAGGCTTTTTGCGTGGCGTGAAGTCGGCGAGGTGTTTTTGGAGCGCTGCTCTCTGGGTGGTTGGCCAGAGCGTGACCCTCGCCGCCGCCGCCGCCGCCGCCGCCGCCGCCCTCCTCACCATCAGCGATGGGATTTCAGCACCATGACGACAACAGCTTGTGACATAACATGGAAAAACTTCCAAGGCTAATGCCTCGGAGCACTTTCTCCTCCCTTTCTCCGAGTCTCTCTCTCTTTGATTCTCTATTTCTGTCTCTTTCTATCACAGTGAATAATGAAGCAGCTGTTTCTCCTCCTCCTCCCTAAACGCCGGCTCCTTGTTCGCCGGTCTGGGTTTCGCGCGCAGACGTGGACGACTCCTCGCTTTACCATCAAAGCTCAAAGAGTGACAATCGCCCCAATGCAGCGATTAACAATTCAAACAGCGGCGTAAACAAGCCGCCGCGCCGCTCTCGACATGTTCTCCGCACTCGCGTTTTGCTGTACGAGCGTCTCTGACCCAAAAACCAGCAGCCAGGACTTGTTGGATTCTCGTGTCTTCAAAGAGGAAATGCCTTGGGAACCAATTTGCTTTGTTTAAACTTTATCCTCACGAAACTAAATATTTTTAGACAGATTTTTATAACCCGCGCTGTCTGGCTGCGTCGAGGAGTGCAAGCGGCTCCGAAGCGCCCCAGAGTGCGGGAAGATGAAGTGGGGTTTGATTCCGGCGTGGCACTCGTGGAAGTAAAGCTGGACGGGGAAAAAACAGCTGCCGTGGGAAATAAAAATAAAAAGTGGCCACAAACAAGGAGCTGCTGGAGGAACGAGTGGAGTCGAGTGGAGTCAGCGTGCAGAAGTGCGGCGAGAGGAGGGAGGATGCTTATTTATTCTTAAAGAGGACGGCAGAGACGCGATTGGCTGATGATGGGGAAGCCGGCGTGCACTGGAATCAGCTGATGCGAGAAAACAGCTGATTCTGACTGCCAGGAAGCCGGTGTGAAGTATAAAGTCGTCCTGATTGAAATTACGATCTGAGCTTCAAACACATTGAATTGGATGAAAACATGGAGAGGAGCCGTTTAGGACGGACAGCAACAAGGGCCTTCACAGAAACTCTGGTTCCTCATAAGGGTCTGTCGGGGGAGGAGCCTGAGGAGGGGGAGGAGCCTGTCGTCATCAGGTTAAAAAAAAGGGTCCACTAATTGTTTGCCAACATTACATTGTTACAGTATTTACTCACATTGCTACATTGTTTACAAACATTACATTATTTACTAACATTGCGACACTGCGTTTATCAATGTCGCACTGTCTGCAAACGTTAGATTGTTTACTAACGTTGCTACATATTTTATTAACACTACATCGTTTACTGATGTTGGGGGAGTCGAGCACATCTTTATTCATCCCAGCAGGGAAATTCAAGTGTCAGGAGCTCATCAGCCAGGAACAGATAGCAAGAGTCACACATCCAAATCATCCACAAACACAGAAGGAGGACAGCACAAGGACGTACCCTGAAGGAGTTAAAATAAATTAATTAAAATTGAAGTGCAGATGTACAATTTTAAATTGAATAAAATCAATGTTGCAGTAATTACTCGCGTTCCTAGATAATTTATCAGCATTGCATTGTTCACAAATGTAAGATTGTTTATTAAAATTGCTATATAGTTTATCAATTTTACATTGTTTACTGATGTTGCTTTTTTACTAACATTGCTACATAGTTTATCAACGTTACAATGTTGACAAATGTTGGATTATTTACTAACGTTGCTACATAGTTAATCAATTGCTAGATATTTAATCAACGTTATATTGTTTACAAATGTTGCACATATTACGTTACATTGTTTACTGATGTTACTCTTTTACTAACATTGCTACATAGTTTATCAACGTTAAAATGTTTACAAATGTTATATTATTTTACTAATCTTGCTACATTGTTTACAAATATTAGATTTTTCACTAAGGTTGCTACATAGTTAATCAACGTTACATTGTTTACAAATGTTACATTACTTAGTATTAGTTACGTTGCCACAGTTTATCTACATAACATTGTTTATTAATGTTACATTGTTTATTAAGATTGCTACACAGTTTATTTAAATTACATTGTTTACTAATGTTACACAGTTTATATCATTACATTGTTTTCTAATTGTACATTATTTACAAACCTTCCTACATAGTTTATTAACGTTACATTGTTTACTAATGTTAGTTTATTTAACGGTGCCACATAGTTTCTCAGCTACAGGTTGAGCTTCCTCCCTCCTCCTCCTCTCACTCTCTGCAGATACTGAGATGAAACTGTGACCATCGACATCTTCATCATCATGTCGGTGCCTGAGCTACCGCGTCATTGATCATCATTACTACGACTGTTACTATTATTATTATTGTTATTGTTATTATTCCACTGACATCATCCTCTGCAGCCATTTACCGCCTTCTCCTTCCTGCTTCTCTTCTCGTGATGTTTCCCTCTCTGCTTGTTCGTGGGGGATTTGTTGGTTCTCTGTAAATGTCATTATATTATGAATCTACGAGCGTGCACAAAGACAACTGCTGGACGAACTGAACGGACGTTTGCATCACGAGTCGGACCGCCGCCTGTTTGCTCACGAGTCTCCGCTGATTCACTGCTCGCTGACATTAGAAACAAAGTGTGATGTGGTTTTAGAATCAAAGCTCAGCAGCAGGCCGAGAGAAGGAGACGGCCGGAAAAAAGGAAGAGGTGATAGGAGGTGAAAGAGATAGATGGTGTCGGGTAGAAGACATCAAAGAGCAGGCGGGGTCAGAGGTCGCCTTTAATTCAGACAAAGGCTTTCTGGCTCAAGCATCTATAGAAAAGCAAAAAAAAAAAAACAGCGATTCTGATTCAGCAAAGCTTTTATAGGACTCTGCAAGGTGAGGCTTATTTTGCAAGTGTCTGGAGCAGAGGTCCACGCACTTGTAAAATAAGCCTCACCTTGCCAGAGTCCAGACCTTGCAAGTGTCTGGAGCAAAGGTCGTCTGGGCGGCGCGGCTGTTAGAGTGAAATTATATTTCTTATAATGAATCAGCATCACATTCCAGACTTTCAAAGACCTGCAGGCTCGGGTCAGCTGCTCAGCTAACGTAGCGTTGCAAGTGTTGCTCTGAAGATAATTGCTGTCAAAATAAAGTCTGCTGGATTAATAATTAATGAAAGTTTGGCGCGTGTGGTCAAACCCATCGAAATGCATTTAATAATACATTCATATTTTTGTACACTTTCTCACAGACTCAAAGACACAAAAATACACAGAATACCATAAAGGAAATATATTGAAGGTTGCTAAAAACAGGTACAAAAATAAATAAATCCAAAGAATCAGGTTTCTAAAAACAAGAAAAAATAGATGACATTAAGGTTGAAGGCGAAGCGGAACAGGTGCGTCTTTTGATGAGTCTTGAAGAAAATCTGTACTCGAGCAAGAGTGCTGTTACTTTACAAAAATATGACTCAAGTAGAAGTAAAAAGTATTAATCTACAAAATTACTTGAGTGAAAGTAAAAAAGTACTTGGTGACAAAACAACTCAAGTAGTGACTGTAATGTCTGATTCGATGAATTCAATCAGACAGAACTAAAAGGGGAAATTCAGGTAAACGTCTTTGAATGAAATGATAATAAATTCAATCTTTATATGAAAAAAAAAAATTGTCTGTTCTTTTGCAACACGTACAGCTACGCCTGTACACTGCAGTAGTACCTGCCTGGAGTATTTGTGTGGTCATGTGACAGAATGGCTGCCTCTGATTGGTGAAATAGAGTCATGTGGTGGAGCCTTTTGCGGAAGTGTCTGTAGCATCATAAAGACACGTGGAATCACTTGGATCAAAAGAGACGCAACGAGCCGTGGAGTAAGAGTAGCGTTTCTCCTTCACAAACATACTCGAGTAAAAAGTAACTCATAGAAGTAAAATGTACTCAAGTAAATGTAACTTGTCAATACCCACCTCTGGTGACGGATGTGTTGTGGGAGGGAATTCCGGAGTTCTTAGACTTCTGGATGGGTGTGTTGAGGAGACTCTAGGTTGTGCCGTACAGGAGACGCTGATCTGGTGAGTTGCTTGATGTGCTGGTTGAAGGAGCGGTTGCTGTGGAGTATGATTTCGGCAGTGGGGGGGAGGGGGAGTGGGGGGGGGTCGGAGTCGTAGTTAAGCTTGAGGAGATTAGTGTCCATCCAGTGTTGGATGTCGGAGGGGCAGTCTGAAAAGGTGGAGGGGGTCCGAGAGGTGATGGAGTTGGTGGAAATGTAGAGTTGTCATGTCATGCCTCATGGTGGCCATTTTGGATTGACCAACTCCTCAAGGATTGGTCAGCCCCCCTTTCTCCTCGTGCCACCCACATCTCTCTGTCACACACACACACCCTCACCTTTCACACCTACACACACCCGTTTCTTTGTCACTAAATCTTGTTCCTTTAACTGGTATTTATGAAGCAAGTAAGAAGGCCAGTGTTCACACCTTCAATTCACTGTGGTATTAATTAAGCCCCCGTCACACTGCACGGAAAACCCGCGTGTCCCGGGAGAACGCGGGTCTTTTCAGCACTGTGACAGGGTTGTCGCGGCTTTTGCGACCTGCGTCAACCGACCCTCCAAGCGACCTGGGAGTTTAGCGGCTCGGCTCGGCTCGGCTCGCCTGCGGTGTGAAAGGCGTCCCGCTAGATTACCCGATGACGTCACGCGCCGTCTTTGACACATCAGACACAGTTAGCCGGTGACATTTAATGTCGGAGCGGAGAGAGCGGAGAGCAGTGCGAGTGTCCCGTTTATTTGAATAATAATACTTAGTTGATATAATTAAATATTCATAATTAATAACTTTCCAAATTGTTAATCTCAGCCATCGATTGAAGGACATACAACACTGCACACTCCTCCACACAAAGACAGAAACATGCAGGTACCAACCAGAGCTGCCAATCAACTCAAATATCTAAATGTCCGTAGTTACACTTTGTAATCTTATTTATATTTTTTGAGCTTTTAATACTCTTGTCTAAGGCTGAAAGGATCTTTCGAGTAATTCCTCTGCCTTGAGTACTCGTTTGCCCCAAGCGATCGAAGATGTACAATATCGTGCGTGTTCACCATGGCAACATAGTCGTAGTAATTATTTGTGATATATCTTCGCTAGCTTACAGTCCAAAGTGTGGCTCAACTTTGCAAGAGTCACCAGGCGGCGACACGCTAATGTGGCTAATTGTGCTAATGTGGCTAATTGTGCTAATGTGGCTAATTGTGCTAATGTGGCTATAAAAAGGCTCGCTGACTTCCTGTAAACATGGCCACGTCACCTCCCTGCAGACGGAGGTCGGCTGTTATCGGCGAGAGGAACAACATATCTCTGTATTTTAGCGTCTTGCTGTCGGTGCTCCATCAGAGCAGGAAAAAAAGAGCGCTCGTGATGTTGCATTCACTCCCCCCCCCACCAGCTCGGGGCATCACATAAATTGGGGGCTCGTCCTTTCCTTTTCCTTCACGCTCGGTCGGGTACGTTTGGTTGGTATTACTTTTTTCGGTGGTAATGTCGATGTTGATTCGCAGAGCAACAACAGAGGAGCGGAGAAAAGGTTCAAAATGTGAGGACAGGAGTTTGCTGGGCGCTGCCTCGGCTGACCCCTCCTCAACGTGTGCGAAGGCGCCGTGCTTGGAACTGAAGGTGTTAATGAGCTCAGCGAGCGACTGGCAGCAGACAGCATCGGCAGCCTCGCCGTGCCAGCGACGCTTCAAGTTGAGAGGGGCTCAGCTTTATGCAAACCGGCAGCGACGACAGCGATTCCTACGACAAGAGAGGAGGAGGAGGAGGAAGAAGATGAGGAGCTATTTGCCTTAAGAAGCTTAACAACCTGCCTGGTAATTTCCAGAGATGTCTGCCCCACCAGGTGTGTTCCAATTACAGCGCGGCTGGATGGTTGTCATAGTGACGTGGCGAAACACTGCCCTCAGTCAGTTTCAACGTGACGTCTCCACAGCTGGATTTCATGGATGTTTGATTTTTGGTGAGTTTACGTTTCTTTAAACGTTTGTTGCTGAATTTTGTGACATTTTTTTTGACATTTATTTCCCAGTTGGGGATATATTCCGAACTGCTAGATCTGAGGAGTCCGGATTTGAAAGGGGCTCCCTGACTAAAGGAGCAATCTGCGGCCGTCATCGACAGAATGACCTGCCGACCTTTTTGTAACATTAAAAATAAAAAGCTGTGATGGAGGCCTCCAGTTGTCAAATCACAATTGACCTGCTTTAGATTGATTTTGATGTTTGGGCCGTTTGGCTAGAGCCAAAAGTTGAAAGGGATAGTTGGGATTTCACAATCAGTGATTTGGTTTTGAGCTTCTCTTTATTTCAACCTTAAAGGGATAGTTCAGATAGTTTGATATAAAGTTGTATGAGCTCCTCACCATCAGTGTCATTCATCAGCAGTGACTTTTCCTCCACTGTGTCCCGTGAGCGGAGTTCTGGCCCGGTTTCGGTGTTGGAGAAAGTAGTTCCGTCTAGTTGCTGGGGTCACACGGATAAAGCGTTTTGCTACAAAAAACATGCGTTCAGAGGAGGAATACATTTGCATCACAAATTCTTGAATCAGATCCTCAAAAATCCTCAAAAAAAGTCTGACCTCGCAATCAACCGACACTATTTTCCCTCCCTTAGTATCACTGCGCACACCATCGTCAGCCATTTCAAATGGAGTGAAAACAGTGCCGGGTGATTGCGAGGTCGGACTTTTTTGTGGCCGGTGAAAAAGTCAATCATTTGGTACTATTTTCCTTCCCCTCGTATCACTGCGTGCACCATCATCAGCTGTTTCACGGCGTTTACATGCTTGGAAGGAGACCACTGCTTCCGCCCCCTTCCTCCAGCTGATGGATCGGTGCGTTTCCCCGGTGATGTGAACATATATTGAATAAATCTCAATTTGGATTAAAGTTTTCTGGACTTTGTACCTCTGCCCTGCTTCCTCTTTTTGCACCTGGGTCCACACTCACCAGCCAGATATATATCTGTAATAGGTCGGGTGTAATTGACTACCAGATTTAGCGTAATTGGCTACAAAATTGGGAGAAGGGGGGACAAATCTGATTAAAATGTATGAATAAGGAAAGGTGGGAACATGGGCTTACAAACAGCCTTAGCATATTTACAGATATTAGTGTGCAGCCTTTTCAGCATTTTATTCAGAGGTTTGTTCCATAAAAGCTAAATTGATGAATCAAACGTGGCCGTGTGCCGCCTGGGCCCGACAGACACGGACACCATCTGTGACGAATCCTGACCTGACGTGTTGCTTCCTCAACCTTGATTACATTCTTTTGCCTCCGGGCTTCCCGTACCTCCTCGCGCGCAGCGGGACGAGGCCTCGCCGGCTCCCGCTGCCAAAACTCCAGGAATCACACAAAAGTGGCAGATTTTGTTTGAGCAACTGTGGGGGGGAAAATAGCAAATTTGAGTGTTTGAATTGATCCGTCTGGAGCGGTGGAAGTCGTCAGCTCGACAATGAACTCAAATGAGTGGCTGATCAGAGAGACGGCGAGGCGGGAGCGCTGAGGGGGAAATAAACTCGAGCGCGGAGGGAAATGAAGCCGCTTTGTCCGGTCAGAAACTCAGCCGAGCGCACGGATTTGGACCAATAGCAGATGGCCGGGCGCTGAGGGGGAAACGCAGCGAGCACCTTTGACCGGCTGAGTCCCGTGCACGTTTGCCTCGCTGCCTTCCGAGTACACGCTGTCTCGCATGAAGAGTGTGGAGTTCAAATGTTTCTAACTACTTTTGCTGGCCAGCTCGCCACGTCCTTGTAGAGGGGTCAGAGGTCAAACAGTCTGACAAACACTGGCTACGTTTACATGCAGTCAATAAGCCTTTTCTAAGTGGAATATTAGCAATAACCCGGTTGCGCGCGGCCATGTTAACGCCAATAAACGCTTATTCAAACCCATTTGAATAAGCGGAATATGCTCATATTCCGGTTTTTAAAAACCCGAATATTCCCCTGGGTTCCTCCTTTTAAGGCAAATATTCGATCATGTATCCTCCTATTAGCATCTCCCCATCAACAGCAACATGAATTTATGTTCTGCTTTGGGCTGCACGATGATGGCCAAAATAATAATTACGATTATTTTAATCAATTTGGATACACAATAATTGATGATGCACTTTAATCATGTCAAAGCAAGTTCCTGTATGTTATGATGCAGCACAATCGTGAATAAAGAATACCTGAATACGTGACCTTATGCACGGTAACTTTTTATTTCACTTCCACGTGAATTGATACTTTACATTTTTCAAAAATAAATACGCCATCACACAACGCTGCAGGTTGCAGGTGTCCTGGGAAACCATGGCAACCAGTGGGGATTCATACTATCTTCTTGCCCGCTAGTAGTTGGCTGATGGAAGTGCTTGATTAGGAATTCAGTAGAGCCGTGTTTCAAACGTCAATACCGTGGACGATTATGCACATATAATCGTCGGACGGCAAAATATCTCGATTTTGATGCAAATTGAAAAATAAATGTAAAATTGTAAATGTAAATTTTGCAGCCCTAGTTCTGCGCATGTTCTATTGGCAAGGAATGATCGGAATATCACCATTGATTACAACAAGGTAGGGCTGGGTATCAGTACTCGATACCTTCAATCGATTGTTTTTGTACACAGATCTGGAAAAAAAAAGGCTTTCTATGGTTTTACTCACAGCCAATCATAGCGAGTGCAATTTGAGCACTTTCAAAATGTATTTGTATGAAAGTCTTTTGAATGGGGAGGAGTGGTGATATTTGCACAACTGAAAGCTTTCTATTCGCATGATTAATATTGACTGAAGTAACAAAAAATGTCAAATTAAACTTAATTGGTATGGGTATTGTTTTAAGGGTACTGGTATCGGTACTGGTGTAGACAATTTTAAACTAAACCTAGCCCTGCCATAGATACGCATGGAAACAGCTTATTCACAATGTTTCACTAACTGGAATATGGACCTTAACCCCCAATTGACTGACTGGAAACGTAGCAACAGACAAGCTGGCCAATGAATGTGGCCAGTGGATCAACTTTGGCCTTTGATGATTCATTTGGTTGGTGTTGGAGCTGTGCATAGTGTGTGTAAATACGACTTACGTGTGCTTATAGCACGGGTTCTCCTGGATAATTTGATATAAAATATGACTTCATAGTCTCTGATTTGTGTGGTCTTTTATGCGTCTCTTCTTGGAGTAACCACAAAGTCTGGTGTTTGGTGGCATTAGTCATTTAGACGATTATATTTTTTACCATTTATATTTTTTGGAAGCAAATATACTCATGTTCAGCATCAGAGTACTATAATCAATTTTTTTTGTGCCTCTGAACGTCATTTTAATGGAAGGTAATGTTTAATTTCCTGCAGCATCATCAACTGCATTTGGAGTTTGCACGTTATTCCGTCCCTCCAGAAAAATGCAGTTATTAGTGATTTTATTACCCCAAATTTCCAATGTGTGTGTTCCCACTGACTCTTTCCGCACACCAGAGCACAAACACATCAATTCAGCTCAGAGCACCTCGAGCAGCAGAGGAAGTTGATACAGCTACAAAATAAAACACCCACTTACTTTTCAAAATTGTGTGTTCTGTGCACAATCATCAGCCAGGATAACAATAGTTAGCTATAGAAAACACACAATAGTAAGCTTGTTTCCATGACGACTGCTTTCCAAAAACCACATTAATGCATCATGTCATTCAGAATCACTTGAATACAGGGTCATCGGAGACATGGGAGCTGCCACACACACACACACACACTCACACACACACGCACGGCGCCTATAATCAGACAGTGTTTCGCTTAAAAAACCTGTGTGTGTGTAATATGTGTTTGTTCATCCCAGGACGTTGTCATAGTAGCATACTAAACACCCAGACCAGCTCCTCTGATACTGGTCTTGATGGGAACCATCTACTCTTTCTGGGTTTGCGGTTCTGTTTCACAAACAATGCTGTATTGTGGTGCACCATCTCAAGGTAACTATTTAATTACCAAGAGACGTCGCAAGTCTCATTCACTCCAGCTGTCGACCCCCCACACACACACACACACACACACAAACACACACACAAACACACTCTGCCTTTATTTCCAAGGGAATCTGATTTATGTGCCTAAATATGTTGTTTTTGGAAATATGCCATATCCTTTGGGTGATGACGCGTTGAATTGCTTTCCTCGGGAGGGACTGTTTATTATTTTGTGGTTTTGAGACAAATAAACTGGACACTGGAGGCGATGAAGATTAGAGGAAAAAGGTTGCTGCTGTTCCTTTGTACAGAAACCAAAGCACGGCTGAACTGTCACTGCAGTTTCTGCAAATTTCGTTGGAGGAACCAGAGAAATTGCTCTTTTAAATAAATAACCTCAGCGTTGACGAGCAGAGGGATTTCTCTCGTGTCCTCGTCTGTCCTTGGAAGAGGCAGAGACGAGCCGTGGTCTCTGTTTGAGGAACGCGTCCCACCTTGGTGGTCCTTAACTGCACATGATATGAATGATATTTCAATTACAGCAGCAGCTTATCTCCCCTCTCGCGACTCTATTATCCGAGGCTTTTCATGCTTGATTATTTAATAGGATTTCAAGGCTCCGCAGGAGTTTGCCAGCAGCAACAAATGAGGCAGAGAATTGTGGATTGATTTCTTATTGAGCAGAGAAAACACTCGCTCTGCTCCGGCCTGCTGACCCGACTCCACTCTCGGATATACACGACAACTTCATCACAGGCTGTCATATTTCATTGGGCTTGTTTTTCCATAAGTAACAAAGAAGCGGTGATGGAGTCTGACCCGTTGTGGGTTTGGCGAGCGGCGGGCGGCGGCGGGCGGCAGCGAGCGGCGGGCGGCGGCGGGCGGCAGCGAGCGGCAGGCGGCGGGCGGCGGGCTCTGTTGGGAAAAGAACAAAGCCGAGTGCTGAGAGTCTCAATGCTGAGTGACGAGTCTCTCAGCACCGAGCTTTTATTGTACAACAATATAGGCTGGCACGCACCCCAGCACGTGTACATTTGTGCACACACACACAAACACACACACACACACATACCAGGGAGCAGAGAGAATCGGCCTCACACACACAAACACACACAGGCCGTATCACGCACACTCGTTCACCTTTGCTGCTGTCTGGAGGGGTGAGACGACCGCTGCTGCTCCGCCTCTCTCTCTGAACACAACTATAGTAATTACTTTGTATAGTTCACCTTTTACACACACAAACACACACACACACTTTAATGGATAGTTAGGATTTTTTTGACATGAAGTTGTATGAGCTCCTCACCATCAGTGTGGTTCATCAACAGTGACTTTTCCCCCACTGTGTCCCGTGAGCGGAGTTCCGGCCCGGTTTCAGTGTTGCAGAAAGTAGTTCTGTCTAGTTTCTGAGGTCACACGAAGAAAGCGATAAAGCTTTTTCTACAAAAAACAACATGCGTTCAGAAGAGTAATACATTTGCATCACCAATTCATGGCCAAAGAAAAAGTCTGACCGGCACTATTTTCCCTCCCGTAGTATCACTGTGCGCACCATTATCAGCCATTTCACAGCGTTTACATATTCGGAAGGAGACCACTGCGATGCGTCTCCTCTCGCATCGCTGCAGCCTTCTTCCACCATCTTCCTCCAGCTGATGATGGTGCGCGCAGTGAATAGTGCCGGGTGATTGCGAGGAGGGAGCAAAACGCTTTTTCCGTGTGACCCCAGCAACTAGACGGAACTACTTTCTGCAACAAGCCTTCCAGTCCCAGACCCAGACCAGACCCAGTAGCAAGGCCTTTAAGACCCAGTGACAAGGAAGGTCTACCAGACCAAGACGCAGACCAGAGCCTCTAACAAAGGCCTTCCAGGCACAGATCAACACCTTCAAAAAGTGGTCTTGAGACCGGTCTGAAGACCAATGCCAGCATCGCTCATCTCCGATCTCCAGTCGTCGTCTCTGTTGCCTCTCTCTTTATTCAATAGTGTTTTTCTAACACAAAATCCTGTGAAAAGTAAAGTAAAAAGAAAAGTTTTATCTGTGGCTTCATGTACTGAGGCGCAGTTCAGGATGTTGCCTGGAGGTGGGGATGGGGGTGGGGGGGTCCTGCAGCGTGATCCTGCAGCATCTCCGGGATGGAGTGTGCTAATAACAAATTTAAGTTAATTTATTTATTTTTTTTAAATCCTCCTGTATTCCTTTAGGTTGTAAAAAGAAACACCAAAAAAAACGCAGGTTAAAGGAATGAGAGACACATTTGGTGACGCGAGAGTGGGACCGTCACGGTGAAAGAGTCGCATATTGTTGCTTTAATTCGCACCTTTACTGAGTTACGTGAGACAGAAACTTCAAATTTCTCATTTTGTCAGCGGCAAGATTCAATAAGCATGTAGTGGAGTTGTCTCGCAGCTTCCTAAAGAGCTGATTTAGTTTCGAAAATTCGAAGTGTAAACAGCGTGGAAACAACGTTTTCTCACAGACACAGAGACGACTCGCGATGAAACCAGCGGCGCGATGATCCGCCCTCCGGCCCCGCGTCCTCCTGTCTCCACGCAGCTTCCTCTTTCTCTGCCTGGCGGGAAGAAAAAGAATCCTTGTTTCAAGAAGGATCATTGTGTTATTTTTTGAAAATGTGTGTGTGTGTGTGTGTGTGTGTGTGTGTGTGGGGGGGGGGGTAATTGTGTGGCCGTTGCGTGCCGCCTCGTGTCTGAGCGGCCCCGTCCGGCGTCGGGCCCATTGTTGCTCAACACAATTGTTGTCCTCGTTCCTCATTCCCGCCTCTCAACAATGGAATCTTCCCTCCTCGCCGTTTTGGAGAAGCCGCCTTATCGCTCCTTCATCCGATGAATGCGGGAACGCGTGTAGCTTTATTCTGTTATATTCCTTGGGGGGAATTAATAAGTAAACGCCTGCCGTTGTCCTGGGAGCGAGCCAGGCTGATTCAACGGCTCACCTCAGAGCACCTCACTGCCGCTGCCGCCGTCCCGCCACCGCCGTCCCACCGCCACCGGGGTGACGCCTCGGACAATGCTGAGGTGCTTCAAGTTTGAGCTCAGCCAATTCTCCTCGATAAAAGATCCATTTTTTTTCCAGCATGAGTCGCCGCTGCTCCTGCGGGTTGGCGGCGGTCAGCCTTCAGCAGCTGATGAACAAAAGGAAGCGGAAGCAACAACTGCAGCTGACAAAGCAAATACATATTTTGCGGGATGATTCTACTAAGTGGTTTTAGTTTCCAACGAGTTATTTCGATATAAAAATGATTTCCAGGCCAGTTGATGCCACATTGGTTTCCAGTGTTGGTCTTTGTCGCTGTTTTGTTGATCTCACTGTGACTTCGGCGTGGAATATCTTTGCTTGTCCACCAGCGATGTCTCTCACACACACACACTGGTGTGTCTGCTGAGTCTTGGAAGCTGTTTTAGTGTTTGGGGAGGGTTTTGGTTCAGAGTTGAACTTTCAGTCTGTCCCCCCTCTGACCCACCACAGCCTCCCCAGGACAGTGAGCGCTGGGTGGGCGTGGCCAGAGGCGGCCACTCCTTCACATCTCTGCCTCTGCTGGAGACATTTCTCTCAAACAAAGACTGATTTGCAGCTTCAAGTCTGTGATTCATTGGACCTCTAGGTTGGTTTGGTCTTCCTGGAGGATTTTTGTCACAAATGGGGCTTGAATTCAGCATATTTTCATCTTTTATAATGAGAGCCAGTGGAAGAGCTCAATGCTGCTCCATCGTTTCTTTTAATATATTTTTTGTTTTTCACCATTCAGTAATAAGTGAGAATATGTCATATCTCTCATATTTTATTAAACATAACTACTGCAGAAATGGCATAGATGTGATAAGCAAACTGGAGCTAAATGGTCCCTCATGTAGCCAGAGGGTCACAGTTCAAACTATCCACCCAGATTTAATGTAACAACAGCAGAAATCAGGTCAGTTTTACCATCTGTCAACCCTGCGTTTAGTCATTTTCCTCAAGAACATGAAGTCCAGTCAAAAAGAAAACGAAATCTAGGATCTGTATTTCCATCACTTTCTTGATTTTGTTCCATTTCCCCCGTGTAGTCTTCATGCACCCCCTTGATGTACGTCTCAATTCCTAATCTGTGTGTCTGAGTGAGGACTGATAGATGTAAGATCTGCACAGATCTCACTGTGTAACCATTTCAAAGAGGTGAAACACAGCTGGATGATGAGTGCAGCGGGACATCGGGACACTGTATCGCCCTGAAAGTTACTCAGAGCACTCCAAACTCTCCATGACCTCATTCACTCTATTCTTAAAGTTGCTTCGAGATATTCAACTTTAGTTAATGATCTCGATGAAGGTGTGAGTGAGTCACGGTGTTCTGAGGACTGATTGCATTCAAACTGGCTCAGTGTTTGTTGACACTTGTTGAGCTTTTTTGTCCCAGATCGAGCGTTCATGTCAGAGCATGTAAGCTCCGCCTCTGAAATTACTGGACCCTCTCCTTGGCTAAAGCTTGTCAAGAGCCCAACCAACCGCTGAAAATAAAGCTAATAGATAGCCCTACCAACTGCTAAGGCTAAAGCTAAAACATAGAGAATGCTACCAACCCAACCGCTAAGGCTAAAGCTTAAACATAGAGAGCCCTAAAAGCTGCTAAGGTTAAAGCAGCTTTGACGAGAGAGCGGGCATGAGCGAGTCCCTACTCCATGGGAAAATTGAGGAGCTACACGAAGCAAACAAAACCATAATTTCCCTCAAACAACGAATTCAAAAACTTTCTGAGGAGTTCAGGCCCATGAGCAAGAGCCTCATCCAGACGGTCACTCAGCTCAACACCAATCCACAGCCCACCCTGGTCTGAGGTGCTCGTCCGAGGAGGGAAAAGAGTAAACGGCGCCGGTATGTCCAAGATCCATGTACTCCCTTTCCGTCCACTTTTTCCACGCCCGGCCAGCCCTCCACCAGCAGCCTGATGCAGGCCGCCGCCAGAGACGCCACTGCGTCATCTTCCCCACCACCCCCCACTGTCTCCACTGCTCCCACCCGGCCGGTTTCCACCCGGACCCCAGACGGAGTCTCCAGCCCCCAACTCCAACCACGAGACAAGGCCGCCCTTCCCGCGGACCCAAGTGTGGGCGAGTGGGCGTGCACGGGGACCAGGCCGCCGCCATCCTGGTCACCACTGGCGGCTGGTGTCCAAGTCCCTTTGCAATCCAGCTGTCACCTCCGGCAGTCAACTCCACTACGACCCCCAACCCCACCACGACCCCCAACTCCATCCAGGTGTCCACCGGTGGCTGGTTCCGCCTCCGACAACTCCCATCCTGATCCAGCTGTCACCCCCGTCAACCTCCGGCAGCCAACTCCACCCCGATCCCCACCTCCACTGTTCGCTCCGACTACATTAATAGTGGCCGACAGCACCATCAGAGGTATGCGCTTCTTCAACACCACACTCTCATGTTTCCCGGAGCAACGGCTGCTGTTATCCCGGAAAAAATCCCGTCCCTCCCAACCTCCGTCCGCCGCGCTATTCTTCATGTCGGCTGCAACGACGTGGCGCGACCCCACTGGGAGCTGACTTAGCGAGCCTTCAAAGTTCTCCTGGAATAGTTTAATGGGCCAAAAATGGCCACGATAGAAACAAATGTAACTATTTGATGTAAACAGCATATTATGGAAATATTTTAAGCACTTAAGTGAACATTTAAAGGTTAGATGAAAGTCCAGACCCTCTGAAAATGTCATTTCATACATCACAACCCAGCTAAAGTTATCAAAAAAAAGAAAGCATGGTGCCAAAAAAATGTCACCATAGTAACCAGAGGGACCAAAAAAACTGAGAATATACAAAATGACATTATTATATGCTTTCTAATTTCTGCAGGGCTCCCGACAGATATTAGAAAACACTTTTAATGTACTTTTGAAATGGATTTTTTTTAAATTTTCAATTGTCCAATGCAGCTTCAAATCGCAATTCTTCTCTCATCTCTTGTGGATCTGCTGTGGCCTGACACTGGATGTGAGCAAAGTGCAGAAGCATCAGTGAGGCCCTGAGCAGCCGAGACACAATGTTAGATTTTAACAAGCTGCCGATCAGCTTTGAGCGTGTTGCAAAAGCTGAGCCCTAAGGATACACACACACACACACACACACACACACACACAAAAGCATTAGGGGCAACAAGTAGACATACTGTATTAATTGCATTCCCGGGCAGGAGTGCTAGCTAAGCCGCTGTGATTCTCCGGAGCAAGTCCCGACCTGCGTCGGCCATTCTCTCAATCAGCCGGCCGACACTTTATCTGTCCCACGGCCACTAATCTATTCAGCCCGCTGATTGATCCGCCTCCCTGCTCAGCTCCAGTGAGTGATAGTTAAAAAAAGACTGAAGGAGCACTGAGCTCCTTCATTTGCTCCCATTGTAAATGATATAAAAACATGCAGAATTTGTGACATTTGTAAGCCCCATTTGTGGCAAAAATCCTCTAGGAAGACCAAACCAACTTGCAGGTCAAATAAATCACAGACTTGAAGCTGAACATCAGTCTTTGTTTGAGAGAAATGTCTCCAGCAGAAGCAAAGATGTGAAGGAGTGGCTGCCTCTGGCCACGCCCACCCAGAGCTCACCATGCTGGGGAGGCCATGGTGGGTCAGAGGGGGGACAGACTTGAAGTTCAAGTCTGGAACCAAAATCCTCCACAAACACGAGAGCAGCTTCTGAGATTGTGAGCGACATCGCTGGTGGACAAGCAAAGATATTCCTCGCCAAAGTCACAGTGAGATCAGCAAAGCAGCATCAAAGGCCAACACTGGAAACCAGTCTGGCATCACATCAACTAAGACCCAATATATTCGTCTTTATATGGGCATACTGGTGTTGATGGGAAGATAAGAGCAAAAATAAAACAAATATCACCAAAATATGCATCAATTGAATTTTTTATTCATTGAAATACGTTTTTTAGGGCAAATTTCAATGGCGTGTAAAAGTAGCACATTTATAACGTAGACAGAGGGTTAAAAAACAATATGAATATTGTCATACTTCGCTTCCCCTTGTCATCACCTTGAGTTCTCTTTTGGTGTGTGTGTGCGTGCGTGTGTGTGTGTGTTTGTGTGTGTGTGCGTGTGTGTGTGTATGTGCACGGACCAGTCGCCTGCTCCCACCCCTGCTCATTAAAACCTCCCTCGTTTCCACGGCGACATCTGGAAGTGTCTCAACTTTAACTTTCCCTTTAACTTCTTCCTCTCCTCCCTTGTCACTTTTTTTTTTAAATCCTAATTTCTTCCTGTCTCCTCTTTCATGGAGACTCCCACATCCTCCGGTAGCAGTTTTAATTCTTCTTGATCTCGGGGGCTGTCGCTCACTAATTCTCTGGCAGAGCGGCGGCGCCTGCAGGAGCCATTCACACGGACGCGGCTCGGCACCCGAGGCGAAGTCTGTCAGCTCTTTGGATCTTGTAATGTAATATTTGTGCTGCTGTGCATCCTCCCTTTTCATGGAGACGACTGCTCTCTACATCGGTCTCCAGGCGCCCGATGATCTATTCTGTCTCAACAAAATAAAAATGGGATTCTGTCACAGTATTGTCAATAATGTGCTTTTATTAACCCTTAAGAGTTCCTTAAAAAAAACGTTCTCAATCGTCCCTCAGAACGAAAAACGTCCCCTAGCTAAAAACTGCTGTAAAAATAACTTCATAATGTTTTTCCACTTTCAATAAGTCAATCTTTTTAATCAACTTCACCCTGAAATATATATATATCAAATATGTATTCTTTGGGGGGATTTTAACCCTCTATATGCCGGTTTGTTTACGTAACGCAACAGGATCTTAATTGAAAAAAGAAAAAGTCAAATACTTTTCCACGAAATCCAATTAATGGAGGATTTAATTATTATTATTATTATTATTAGAGCCTCAGATGGTCGATGATTAGCAGCAAAATTGAATTTGAGACATTCAGATTTTTTCTGCAGTGACAGATTTTTGTAGCAAACTCTCTTATTAGTTCCTGGGGACCAAAAGTGTCTCCTTCCAAAAGACTGCTATGAATACTGTAAAAATATCATATATTCATATTTTTTCCAACCTTAAATTAGTCAGTTTTGTTAATCAGCTTCAGCGTGAAAGATGCATGTCAAATATCAAATATTTTTTAGGGATTTTGACTCTAAATGGTCCAAAAAACATCCCCAGGCACTCTTAAGGGTTGATTTAATTTGAGTTCAGGGAAAAGAAAAACTGCAGAGGTCTTCTTTTTTGTCCTTAAAGGCATCTTGACTTCGATGATGAGGTTTGAGTTTGACGTCCCTGAGCAAGAAATGTACTTTTGGTGAAGGTTTTAGTGTGTGTGTTCAGTGCGAGGCCACAAAATCACATCTCAACACTATTTCTAAAGCAACATTATGCAACTATTCTGTGACGTCAGTGGCAACTTCAGAAACTAAAGCTCCAACCATCTCCCAGTGTTCCTTCATCATGCACCATCTTCTTGCAATTGCAATTTTAGCAGCAGAGGCAACCGTGGCTCAGAGAAGTTGCATAGTGTTGTTTTAAAGCAGTTTCCCCTGCTGGCCGTTCTTCCTGGTCGACCAGGGGAAGGAACAGGAGCAGGAAAAAAATACAAATCATTTTAAAGTTTCTCAAGAGCTCTGAGAGCAGCTTCATGCTGAGAGGGCCTGAGAAGGGGCGGGGCCTGTGAGGGGGCGGGGCCTGTGAGGGGCGGGATGCTACCGGCATGGCAGGACACTTTGTTTCACATTTACGGGTCCACATGTTGAATGTTTTTTTTGTTTGATTTGTTTTGTTGTTTTACTTTTTTTAATTATATTTTTTATTTATTTTTTTCCACAATTTTTATTGTTTTTTGTGTTTTTTTCAAATTTTAAGGAGAGAATTTCACCTACAAAAAAAAAGAAGGTCATGAAATTTGTCTTATTGTTCAGCATGAGGAGATGAATTGTGGAACACACACACACACACACACACACACACACGCACACACTCTCTATATTGAATAATGAAATATCCTTGTATTTTCACCTTGTATTACAAAAAAATATCTTTTATTCTTGTGTCTCTTCTTCTCCGTCTCCTTGCTTCCAGCTGAGCGTGTCGCCGGCTGTCGTTTGTGAGCGTCCGACGCTGGCGGATCTGACGGGCTGAGCACATCTGGAGCCGAGGTCACAGAGCGCCTGGCGTTGGCGTGATCACCGCGTCTGCTACTTTAACGGCGTCAAACAACAACAGCAGGTGGGAAAACGCCCCTGGCAGCCGCTTCGCCGGCGTGCACAAAGTCTCCCAATCGGGGTCCGAGGGGGTCTTAAGATGTTTCCGCAGGGAGATTGTTGAGTGAGGAGAACTGAAGATAACCGGAAAAAAGAGAAGGTTTTGTCCCGCCGCGGCCTTGCCCGGCGCTCACGCTGACGCCGATCGGAGGTGAAAGCTCCCTCGCGGGTGCAGATCGCCGCGGCGACGCCCTCACACCAAGCAATTATAAGCCGTGTGACGCCTGTCTGACACCGTAACATGGCGATCCGCAGACGGCCGGCGATTCCGCATCCGTGAACTCGCCGTGCGCCGCTGAATAACCAACCGCCTGATGTGAGATGACATTTTTTTAGATAAGAACAAATGGGGTCCTGCCCCCCCCCGACCCCCCCAAGCGCCCCCCCCGCCCCGAGTCCTCTCACTCGGCTCTTTAAAGCGCTAAGGGGTTATTTCCAATTGCTGCCGTGCGCTTTCAGTGGGAGTGGCGAAAAGGTTAATGAATTCAGCACTGTAAGCCGTGACTCCCCGTACAGTGGGCACGGCGAGGGGCGGCGGCGAGGAGGGGCAGCGGCGAGGGGCGGCGGCGAGGGGGCGGCGCGGCCTCGGCAGCATGCTGATGAAGCAGCAGCAGCAGCGGCGGAGGAGAGGAGTGCTGCTGCCCCCTGAAGGCGGAGACGTGCAGGTGCAACCCGCCCTTTGAGAGCCTGGCGAAGCACCTTCAGTCACTTCCTCCTCCTGCTGCTTCGCCTTTTTGTTTTTTCAGGTTTCTAATCAACATGAGTTACTATGACTTTGATTTCATCATCCTGGTGTCGCAGAAACACGGCGCTGCGTCTGGCGTTTGTGTGCCGTCTGAAGAGGAAGAATCTCCATCCAACCACATCCTGGTTTGTCTGAATGTCTCCACAGTGGCGTCGTCTCGCTGGTACGCAGGTCGTGAGTCCCAAATGACCGTATAACCTTACAAAATGTGCAAAGACACGTATCAGCGTGGTTTGGTGACTTTATTCATGATGGTCCTCCCTCCTTTCCTTCCTTCATCCCTCCCTCTCTCTCCTCCCTCCTTCCGTCTTCTCTTCCTTCCTCCCTCCCTCCCTAACCCCCCTTCCTCGTAGCCCTCCGTCCTGCCTCCCTTTGTGTTCTCCCTTCCTTCCCTCTTTCCTTCCTCTCCACTTCCTTCCCCTCTCTAATCCTTCCTTCTTCTTTCCCTTTCTTCCTTCCTCTCTTTTCCTGCCTTCTTTCCCTCCTTCCTTCATCTCTGCATTTTTTCCTTCCTCTCCCCTCATTCCCTCCTTCCTCCCTCTCTCTCTTCCCTCCTTCCTTCTTCCCCTGCTTCTTTCCTTCCGTCGTCTCTTCCTCCCTCCCTCCTTTTCTAACCCCCCTTCTTGCCTCCCTCGTCTTCTCCCTTCCCTTCCTCACTTTGTTCCTTACCTCCTTCCTCCCTCTCCCTTCCGTCCTTCCTCCCTCTAATCCTTCCTTCCTTTCTCCATTTTTTCCTTACTTCTTTCCCTCCTTCCTTCATCTATGCCTCTTTTCCTTCCTCTTCCCTCATTCGGTCCTCCCTCCTTTCCTTCCTCTCTTCCTTTTTCCCTCCCTCCTTCCTCCCTCCCTCTCTCTCTTCCGTCCTTCCTGATTGATCCTTGATAATGTGTTATTAATACAGTTTATCAATAGTGTATTTAGGGAGGAGTCGTCACAATGTCAGGGAAAAGAAAATATTAATTCCTTGAAACGCTTTTAAAAACCCTAATAAACCCTAATAAATATTTTTGATATAATATAATATAATAATATATATTTTTTTAATATAATAAATATTTATTTATTCGTCGATACTCACCCAATTATTGTGAACCGTTGTGTTGTCCTGTTTTATTATCCTCTTTTTTATTCTTATTTTATTCCTCTTTCTTGAATACCCGGTGGATTTGCGCCTCCAATCTTGCTGTTGCTGTGCTAGAAAATGACAATAAAGCTTTTTATTTACATTTACTTTACTTTTTGACAGTGAAACATAAA
>CAESWR010001024.1:302270-313636 GCA_903171835.1 Mullus surmuletus
GTAGCAGACCTTCTCCGTGCGTGGCTGCTTTGATCGCCATATCACCATTGATTACAATCTCCATGGATACAGGAACAACCCTGTTTGCTCACCATGGAAGCACATTATTCACAATGTTTCACAAACCGGAATATGGACCTTAACCCCAATATTGACTGACTGGAAACGTAGTCACTGTATATACTTTACACAATATACACAATTCCACTGAACTTAATCATGTAATTAATATGTTTTTTGTATTTCATAATTTATTTTGTATTTTATGATTATAATTATTTTCATTAATGAGCTAATTTAATATATTAGAATAGAATATATATTAGGGGTGGGACGCGATTAAAAATGGAATCTAATTGATGAGAGACTTTGTAACTGATGAATTGAATCGCATCACAATATTTGCCACAAGAAGCACCATTTTTCAATGAAGATGGATTTTAGCATATGACTCAATCAAATAATAGACACATACTGTACATAGATTTAAACAACAAAATATTGTTTATTGTGCATCAGTCTGACAATGGCAAGTTGGATCAGGTGTCGCTATCTGAAGCACATTTTCTAACCCCTTAGTTTATCCTCCTGTGTGGCGGAGCCCTCCACCCAGCCTCTGCACGGGGGTCCGTGTCCAACTATACTTTTGCATCAGGGTTGCGCAAAGTGGAGACTTTAGAAGTGGATATTTGTGGAAGCTCCTAAAGTGCTCCGGAAGCCTCAATCGGCAGCATGTTAAATCAGAGCAGCCACGACACACAGCAGCTGTTCTTAGCTTCCTGGCTCTGATGCATCTTGTGCATCAGTGTGATCGGTGAAACAGGAACTCGCGCACTGACAAACATTCCGTGTTGTCTGTGCAAACTGCGGTACACTTGCTGTTCGACACACCAAACCTTGTCTCCTCCTGCATGAAATGAGAAATTGATAAAGTTATCTGAGGGATCGTTTTATAATAAAAGCGCAAGGTGAGCAGAACCAGAGGATCAGAGGGCAGAGGGCAGACAATAGAATCAAGCAGCTGAGCAGGTTGGATATGGTTGGGGGGGCTCACATCCCACCTATACAATTTTAAATACAGGTTCAAATTACTTGGTGTATAAATTGCGTCACGAGTTCAACACTTCCAATGTTACTCTCCCTCAAGTTATTTTTGGAGGCCGAGGATAAAAAGCCTGACCACATTTTCATTAGTGTTTGATTAATTTCACACATTTCATTCGGTGTTCTCAGTGTCACCACTATCATTTCATTGCCATTGGAGATGTTTGAATAATTGCTCCACTTTAACCAATTTCATCAATCAATGGGAGTTTTTCGAGTTTTTCCTTGACAGGCAGATGTTGGAGATGTTTTATGTGCAGTACATCTGCTTTGCCAGCAGATGGAGAGCTAAGACTCAACATTATGGCTCTTAACATTTGAATTCATGTTTCTCATGGTCACCATGACGATGTAAGCAGCTGTGCTCCCCTCCTGTGGGAGGACCAAGCTTGCTCTCTCATAAGCTGCTCTGTGTGTAGCAGAGTAACAAAGGCCAAAGGGAGGAAATCTCTACTCACACAGGCTTTATTTCTCACCAAAACACACAAATGAGCAAGCCAACGTCCATCTGACTCATCTCGCCACATCTGGATCAAACTGACATTTTGTTTCCCATCACGTATGTTTCCAGAGAAATCAACTGAAAAATAAGGTGATTAAAGGAACTGTTTCTGCCACAAAGTCAGTATTAATAGTCTTTGCACTGCGTCATTCACAGTGTTGAGAATAGTATATCATTATGGCCCTTATGTTTTTATATCATTATGTTTTTACATCCTTATGTTTTTATCATTATGTCTACTATGTTTTAATAAACTGTGGGAAGACCATGTTACACAAAAAGATGTGGGCAGTTGGAACAAGGTTGAACAGGATTTGACATGTGAAAAAGAGATCTAACACTTGCAGATAGAAAGGGAAAGGGAAAGGGAGTTGAGATGTTTAGGAGATCTAACACCTGTAGATGGAATTGAAAACAGAATACCTTAAAAATTGGAAAAACAGGATGCAGTTGCTTCCTGAGTTTGATGTGTTGCAGAGAAATGTGAGGCACGACCTTGAGCGAGGAAGATGAAGAAACAACTCGGATCCAGGCCATGTATGGAAGAAGACATGACCACTCCAGGAAGAGAAACCCACCAAACGCCTTTAAGGCGGGACATAACTGACAATTGTTTAAAAGAATGGGTCGGGGAGAGACAGTCAGACTTCATGAACTGACAGAAAACTCTGTTGCTGTCAGGGACTCGAATCAGGCCCCAGAGCTCTGTAACTTTTGCTTGATTACTGCTGAAGTAAAGAGACATTTAAAATGTCATCTTGACTGACTACGGCTCCTCTTTCAGAAACGAACACGCAGGAAAAGGCAGGGAGTGGAGGTGTTGAAGTCAGATACACAGGAAGTTTACTGTTTTTAATGTATTTATTTAAAGACAAATAAAATAAATAAATAGAACAGAATAGAACAGAATGCTCTTTATTGTCATACGATTGTAAAACTAGATTGGAAAGCTTCTCCCTTCCCAGTGCAAACACTTACAAAAAGTATAGGTTTAAAATCTTTAATCTTTAATGATAGATGAAACATGTAAAAAGAACACTACCTAAGAAATAAAATAGACAAAAAAACAAATTTACTACTTATTAATCGGACTTGTCTTTGTTTGTTTTTCCATGTGACTGTAGTACTTTTCCCTGTAGTACTTTTAACACTTATAAAGAACACTATATCTATACTACCTACTTCTCATACTCTATATCCCACAATGCAATGCAGTAGCTGGCCAGCAGTAAGGGATTGTTGTGTTGTACCTCTGCTTTGCCAGCAGGTAGAGCACTTACTCAATATTTGAGAGTGGGCTGGGAGTCGCTCCCTGGCTAGTATGTGTGTGTACCTTTCAGGCAGAGGAAATGCTTCACAGATAAGAGATGGTCTCTGATGTTCTCCACACGTTGAGGGAGTGTTTGGTTGGTTAGTTCATCAAAGCTGTTGGTGTGAGGATGCAGAGCGCTGAATGAGTGTTTTATGTGTGTGTGAAGATCTGCCCAGTGGCTGCTCAGCCTAAAGGTGCATTCACACCGGACGCTACTGACGCGACCTGGGCGACCACTTCAGGTGGGAGTCATTTCAGGGATTCCAACAGCTACAACCACTGACGAGATCAAAGAAAATATAAAGGGAGCAAAAGTGCTGGATGTGAAGCAATTAAAAACAGAAAAAGTTGACAGTTTGTCAAGATTACACATGTATGTCTGCTGGTTGGAAAGCTGCAAATAAACCATCTAAAAGTGGAACCTGGAAATTATTCCAGTGCGAGTACGCAAGACCAACCTGGTGCATCTGTGGCCCTTTTGGAAGTTAAGATTGTGATTTTTTTCCTTCGTTTTGATTTATTTTTAAGGAAGCCTCTTTTTTGACTTTTGCTTTCTGACAAATGGCCACAACATAAAGTAAAAACCCACCCTTGGAGAGTAAAAGAAGACCCTTGGAGAAAACGTAGCTAATAAAACCTAACCTTGGAATAAAAAAAGCAGGAACACACTGGATTTTATGAATGAATGCACATTCTTAGAGGCCGCGCAAAAGGGAAAAACGCCAAACAAAGGACCTGCAGCCACGCACGATGAACTTCAGCCAAACAAGGAGTGCAAATCATAGTGCAGAAACACAGCCCAGAGATGACGTGTGCATGAAGACAAACACTGTTTGTAGCTGTGTTGGAAATCGACTCAACAATTGGAGCTCACGCTCATCTACTCACTGCTCTGCATTGTTCTTTGGCGGAGTCAGTTGGGTTGGTCATGAACAAGACTGGCAGTGATTATTGAATTGTCGCTGCACTACACATCGTTACCTGAGACTGGGACCCAGTTGAGTTCGACCACAAATAGAGCTGGACTCTGATGTGGGTCTGAAGTCTGGTGGTCTAGCACGAGGCCCTGGAGGTCTGGCCATGATGGGTCACCTCTTGTCGTTGTGAGTCGTGTGTTTTTCTGTCAGTCAGTCTGCCGTGGAGTAAGAAAGGTGAACTCATTCCTGCACTATATCGTCGTGGCTTGAGGATGCCCTGCGACAGCTTCCAGGCCCGATCACGGGGGGGGGGGGGGGTCTTTTCTGGAAGCCGTGCTCACACCAAACATGAGCCTCAGTCTGCCAAGCGAGTTTGCCGTCACACTCACCTTATAATATTTAATATAATATCTATTTGTTTCTTTCTTTAACCCTGTCAAAACAAACAAGACAAACAGCAGCAGGTTCCCATGAAGCCGTTTGAGCTTGAGGTTTTTGTGACCACTGCTAATCTTGAACATTGTTACTCACCATGGCAACAACTGCGGCTTCACGCCGGCGAGCGACTCAACCTTTACAAATAGAACAAGCAGCAGCGGTCACGCAGGTGCAATTCAACGTTTGATCCACATTAAACGGGCTTATCTTTGTTGTTTTTTTCTGTGTCACTGAGATCATTAGTCACTAGATCACTGAAGGCACTTGGCTCCAGCCCCAATGATCATAATAATCAATAATAATTGTTTTCAAGGGAGACATAAAGATCTGTTTCACTTTCCTTCTGTAAGGAGCGACATGCAGGTCACCCTCCAGGACACGGACAATTCGAGTAGCTCCTTGTATTCAGAGCAAGATCATTGAACCTTTAAGATGGGGGCAGGGCAAAAACAGGGAGAAAAAAGCACCTTTAAGAAGACAGCAATTGTTTAGGGTGCTGTATACAGGATACATAATATATGAAGTGAATAAATAGATTGCAATGAAAATAAAATTATAAAATTATGATTAGCGTGTGCTCATTTATGAAATGCCAGGGAGAGGAGGTGGGTTTTAGGGAAGATTTAAAAGTCTGGGAGGTTCTGAGACAGATGGGGAGGCTGTTCCAGAGTCTGGGGGCAGCCGCCGTGGAGGCCCTGTCACCTCCAACAGCTACTCGTCCGAGCACCCAAAGGCTCTGGTTGGGGAGCAGCAACGCAGGAGCTCAGACAGGTACAGAGGGGTAAGAACATCCAGGGCTTTAAAAACAATTAAAAGAAGTTTAAAATCAATGCGAATGCCGACCGGGAACCACTGAAGGGACGCTAAAGGTACGTCAACACCAAGAACCATAAGAACCATATGAACCATAACGATAACGATAACAATGGCAGCATCCACACTGTTGCTAGGTTACACCAAGCCCGTCCTGTGCGCACCTCCCACTTATCCCAAGGGAGACAGCGATCATGTTCAAGATGTCCCTCTTCCTTGTCTCGATGTGTCACTTCAGATGGATTTTGATTGGTTGTCATTTCTATCGTCTATCAAATCGCTCATGTCGTCACAGTCGTGCTGTGGACTCAGCTATCCACTTGAATTAGAATCTGGTGATACGCTCCAGATCCCAATACAGGGGTGATGATACGATATATTGGGATATATTAGGATACTCTCATAGTATAAAGAGCACAGAATGTTATATGCACAAACAAATGAAATTCCTATAACATCTTCCTCAATCAGTAAAAAGTGCATACGGTAAAATGTCTAGTGAGAGGAGAGGGGTGGAAGGAGGGGGGAAGCGAAACAGCTGAGTCTGCTGCCAACTAGCGGTTGAAAGCATAAATAAGACACAAAACCACTGTCACCAAGCAAACAGCTGATGAAATATAAAAAAAAACTATAAAATATTGATAGTGTTTTCAATAAAATATTGCGATATAGTGGTGTATCAATATTTTTTTTACACACCTAGTTTTAATGTTTTTTAAAACTATTTATAGTTATCTTTTTAGTTATCGTTCTTGGCGTAACGGCCCTTAAAACTGTGACGTGTTCGCACTCTCCCTTGCTGGAGTGAAGTCGAGCAGTAGCGGATGATCTGAAGGTGGTTAATACACGACTGGTCCAAGCCAGGGCAGGGAGATGCAACAATCTCATCTCTTTATGTCACCTTCCTGTTCCGCTTGCTGTGTCTGTTCCTGCCTTCCGTCTTCCTCCTCTTAAAAGCTCACAGAAATCCAGCGTGGGGGTGTAGATGGTCTGATACATTTGTTTTTGGAATTTTCTTTGGGCAAAGTATCTATTTCATGGTATTCCTTTTGTGTATGGTTACGCGTACGTAGCAATTTTGTTTTATTGCAGCAACTCCATGTAACCTTACTCTGGTCCCCTCTATGGGACCTCTTCTTATAGGGAGGGTGTCATAGCCCCTTTAGGTGTCTTTCAGGGCCTGGGCCTCTGGCCAACTCTCAATACCCGAACTTGGGAAGCACGGACTCGCCTCCTTGGTAGTTCAGACTTGTAAATTGTCCTCGGGAGCAGGGACTGGGACAGGGAGTTCTGCTATTTGAACAGCAGCATACTCAATGACGTCGCCATCTCGCGGTGAAAAGCATTCTGGGTAATTTGCTGTGAAAAGTCTGCGAGAGCCAGCCCCAGTGAAGACTTGGTAAAGTCGGAGGATCGGGGCGGATCAAGTTGACATCCGAGGATTTGGTCTCTACTTGGTCAGATGCCAACTTGAGGACTGAAATCCTACTTGGGCACCTACTGATGCATCACAAGTTCGCGAGGACGGGAGTAGAGACGAGTACGGGGATTGAGAATCGGAAACTCAGAAACTCTCGCTCCTCAGATCCTCAGCTGATTGGAGCACGGAACTCTGATTAGTGCAATGAGTTGAGTTGAGTCCACCTGGTCCGTCCTGTGAGGTGGTGTTTAAAGCCCTGTCTCTTTCTCATTTGGCTCTTGCTCCCTGAGGACTGCAGCCATTTTCGGTTCTGTTGGCGTCATGTCTTTTATGTTTCGCACCCGTGCAGCACATTATTTTCCACTCACAACACCACTCCACCACTGGCAGCTGATTCCCATACCTCACATTTAGTCTTTTGTTGTGGATTCAGTTCAGCTGTTGATTATCTTAATAAAGTGAATATTTCATTTATTACACTTTAAAACTGTGTGCTTCCACCTTTTTGATACGGCCCTTGAGCCAGGCCATGTCACCCACAAGTCCAGAGCTCCTCAGCCTCCTGAGACAGCAGAGACGCTGGTGGGCCTTCCTAACAAGGTGGTCGATGCTATTGTTCCACGTGAGGTTGTGGTGACGTGTACACGCAGGACCTGACGCCAACATCTCTATAGTTTTCTTGGCTTTGATGCAGAGGTTGTTATCCCTGCACCAACCCTCCAGATGTTCCACTTCCCGTCTGTGTGCAGATTCCTCAGTCTCATCGCTGATGCAAACCACCACTTGGATGGTGGAATGGCCCTGCTTTACTGGGTATATACAGGAATCTTCAAGTTAATGTCAATACCTTTTAAGACTTTTTCAAGAACTTATCAATATCTTTTTAATCGTCACCACCACTTTGAGCTATAACCGTTTCCATCAGTGACACCTTTAACTTTGATTTACGATAAAGACTATAGACCCCTATCATACAACAGAATTCAAATATTTTTCACTCACGTATGTTCTGGCGCTCTCAGAAACAAATGTACAAACGCACCCATGCTAGTCTGGTTTTTTCTGTTACCGGTTCATCTTTGTTTTCTAATAAATGAATAAACTCATACACTTTTACAATATTTTTTGGGACTCAAACTCTTTTGACAGATAATTCAGAAAAATGACTTCAAAAATTTGAGACCCCATAAAGTGACTCACTCTCACACACACACAAGCACGTACGCACACAAACGGAGTTCCCTTTTGCTGATCAAGATGAAGAAGTGGTTTGTCTGTGGTGTCACGTCTCACTGTGGCATTATCATACCTGAACACTGGGGTATTTTATTCTCACGGCTGAAATGAAAATAACAGCCAGTGGACTCTCAGCAAAACTCAATTGAAACACTTCTGGAGATTCTGGGGTGAAAAATGCGACAGTCAAACCAAGACCCTGGAATAAGTCCTTCTGGTCCACCAATACTTTTTATTCCTGAAACTCCCAACGTTTCTAATGGACTTAACAATGTCAGCCAGCCTTCTAACATCACCATGGCTATTAGGTAACAAGTGAACTTTTATTTTTGAGTCGAATAAGTCAGTGATTCTTAACTGGTGGGTCGGTCGGTCGCGGACCCACAGGTGTGGTGGATGTCAGACGTATTTCATCCTTAAATATGTGGACAAGGGTCATCAAACCCTCTGAATCATTGGGTAAATACATTTATTATTACATTATCTTGTCTGTAGTAGATCAGATCACATTGGATTGAATGATGTGACTGAAACTGAATGTGTTGAGGATTAATTACTTATTAATCACACATCAAAAGAACAAAGAACAAATATAAATGAAACAAAAAATAGAATATACCCTGCATTTTTCCATTTCTTTGCAGTTCTTCAAGTATTTTATTTTGTATTTTTAAGCATCCAGAGTGGGAGGTGTTCAGTGACAGTGTACTGAGCTACATCAAACATCGCACAGACACTGTTACAACAGATAAAAACACAGCCGACTCTACCCCAACCAGGAGCCCTGGATGACCAGTGAGTTCCAGATGCTGCTGAAGGAAAGACAGCCTTCAGGTTTGGCGATGCGGCCCTCTACAGCACAGCCCGCGCCAACCTGAAAAGAGGAACCGAGGGGCCAAGCTGGACTACAAGAAGAAGATTAAGGACTACCTGGACAGCAACAACAGCAGGCTGTGGGATCGGGTGTCCAACACATCACCAACTACAGATCCAACCCTGGTGCTGTAGGAGGTGACGTATCACTGGCAGAGGAGCTTAACCACTACTTTGCCTGGTTCGAGGTTAAACCATTGGAGGCACCTGGACCTCAACCACCGACAACAACTCCCTCTTCAGGGTGGAGGCGCACGAGGTGAGGCACAGGCTGTCAACTCACGGAGGGCAGCCGGACCTGACGGCATCTCAGGACGTGTGCTGAAGGACTGCATCATCCCTGTCTGATATCCTCCATCCTAGTCCCCCTCCCCAAAAAACCGACCATCTGCAGTCTCAATGACTACAGTCCAGTAGCACTGACCCCTGTTGAGATGAAGTGCTCCGAAAAGCTCATCAGGAAGCACATCAAGACATTCATCCCCCCCTCGTTTGACCCACACCAGTTGCCGAGGAACAGCATCTCTAAGAAACGTCTGTTGTCCTTCTATCGCTGTACAGTGGAGAGTGGACTGATCTACTCTCTCTGTGCATGGTTCTCCAGCTGCGCGGTGGCACAGTGGAACCTGAGGAACTAGACAGCTCCCATTGCCTCAAGGACGCTGTGAGGATCCTTAAGGACCCCTCACACCCTGGACATAGACTGCTTCAACGTCTGCCTTCAGGCAAACGCCTCAGATGCATAAAGACAAGGACTAACAGACTAAAAACTGCTTTTATACATCAGCAGTTAATCTGCTAAATGCTGCTAGTAACCTACAATAAATCATCACAATGCAATACACCATGTGCAATGACGATGATTGCTGCTGCAGTTTTTTTAGGTGTTGTATTTATTATCTAATTATTTTCTTAATATATTTGTATCTTTTTTATCGCCACTGTGTTGACAGCACCTTAATTTCGTTGTACAATGTGACATCGTTACAATGAAAATAAAGATTTCTATTTCTCTTCTATTCTATCTCTATGTGAAGTAGCAGATGTTGACATGTGAACATGTGGACATGTTTGGTGACGTTATTGCAGAAGTCCCCCTCCCGTAAGTCTTGCCCCACCTGCTGTTATGAGCTACTCGGGTCTCGGCTGGAGGCCACCAACCAAACTGTCAGTGCACGAGTCACCAAACACATCACCAAACCTGTAATTTATACTTGGTTTGAGTTCCATAATAGGTCACAAATTGACGACCATAGGTGGGTCCCAGGGTGAGACCAGTTGAGGACCACTGAACTTAAGGGTCACCAGGGTCAGCGGGGGACAGGGACTAAAATGGGATCATTTGTAATGACTTTTGCTGCAGATAACTTGGAAATCACAGTCCACATTTTATGTATATATGTATAATGTATATATGGAAGTCAGTGATACACAACTTGGAGGTTAACAGTACCTGTGTAACTTTTTTCCAATACGAAATTAGTAATAATGCAATAAAACCAATCCTCTCTCTTATCAATCAGATTGGTCAGCCAGTTATAAAGATAATAAAAGTCTCATTCATTTTCAGAATTTTGAGTAATAGTGTTTTTTTTTTTTTAATCCTAAAGAGCAGCTTGGCTCATATGTCACCTGTCACCTCTACAGTATGTCCTTTGTTTATGAATGTATTTTGTGTATGTGTATATTTGTATGCACATATGCATACAAATGTTGCATGTTAACACTGTAAAGAGGAACAGTGTGATGATGCTGACCAGATAACGTCCCTTCCTCCACTTACTCAACACTCGCTGATGTTCCACCGTGTCAGACACAGAAGAGGAGCAGCCATGAGTTTAACAGCAGCAGCCGCCGTCCTTCTCTTCTCTCTGCCAGGTACTGCACATCCACATTCACAAGGAGGAGACGGGAAACACACCAAATCAACCAGTGGTGGACAAAGTACTCCACTCCAGTACTTGAGTCAGTATTGATACTCGATATTGATATTGTATTGATACTTAAGTAATCCAAATTTTTTTATATCACTACATTGCTGTAAGCGACTAATGATGTACTGACTTATGTGTAGAACCGCTCTGCAACAAAATGTTTGTAGAAACACCTGTAAAAACTTGAGTATAAAAATGCAAAGCTTTGCTGAGCCTGAAAGGAACAAGTAACCACAAGCTTCCCAGAAATGTAGTTGAGTCGTAAATACAATATTTGTCTTTCAAATGTAGTGGAGTGAAAGTCATTAGTATATAAAAAAAACAAATACTCAAGTAAACTACAGATACTCAGACACTTGGGTCATTTTAGTGTGTGTGAGTGCTGTGCTCTGTTACAGGGGTTCTGGGTCAGAGCAGCTGGGGAGTGACCTGCACTTCTTATCAGTTCTGCGCCTTAAAGGGATCAACAGTGGACATGAGCTGCACCTACACTTACCCCTCTGGATATACAGTGGACCAAAGATTATGGTATCATAAAGTGAGAGGGGATGCCAAAATAACAGAAATACAATATGCAAGTCATGTAGAAAATATCTGTGACGACAGCAACACCTGCACTCTGAGAATCACTGACCTCAGAGAGAGCGACCGAGCTTGGTTCAAATTCAGGTTCATAACAAAGAATCCAGCAGATGCTTATTCTGGTTCTTGGTTCTCTTTGACAGTGACAGGTAACAATACAACATGAATGACTGTGTGTGTGTGTGTGTGTGTGTATGTGTTTGTAAACTAACATATCAGTTCTTTCCTCACTGAC
>CAESWR010001025.1:37580-49055 GCA_903171835.1 Mullus surmuletus
GTCCTCACGCCACCCCCCCCCACCCCCCCACTGCTGCTATTTCCTCCTTTACAGTTTCACCTTTTCTGGCTCTGACCGTGTCTGACCTCTTCCTTTTCCATCCTCTTCCTTCCTGTTTGTTTCCGACTCTCGCGGCGCTGTAGGATGAGGAGCAGCGGCAGGCAGTAAGTTTGTCATCGAGGCCAGGGGGAGAGAAAAAAACAAAACAGCCAAACTCCCCCAGCAACAGCGCTCACAGTAGAACAAAGAGGTTTTTTGGGGGGGGATCGTCATAAAAGACGTGATTGACGGCTTTTGGGTTTTTTTTCAGGCGCAGGCGGCCGGCTCCTCGCACGCCTCCCCGTCCAGGCCGAGCCCGGCGGCGGTGCGCTCGGTCGGCACGGCGTCGCCCCAGATGCACATGTACCCGCCGCAGGACTCCCTCGCCGGGGTGGGCGGGGACGTTCAGGAGGCCTTCGCTCAAGGTAACATCAGGATATGAAAGAATAACATGTGGCCACTTCCTGTGCTCACCTGATAGCAACGAGATCTGTCAGTTTAGCACTTTTATTGGTCATTGACAGGAAAATAAACAACTCAAAAAAGGTTCTGACTCAATATTTCACTCAATCCATTTCTCCCCTTCAATAATACCAATTGATGTTGTATTTTATACCCTTTGAAAGCCTGACTAGTCACCTTAACCACAAGGTACAACTTGTAAGGATCGGAATGAGCAACACAGCTAAACGTGTGGGTAATATCCCCCAAAAATATGTGCCAACATTTCTCAAAGAAAGTTCGGAAACGTTGTTTCAGTCAATCATTTCTCCCCTTTAATAAAACCAGTTGGTGTTGTGTTTTATACCATTGGAAACCCTGATTAATAATCACCTTTAGAACGAGTAACAACATGCTCATTCCATGAATGCACGATCCTTACAGGTTGTACCTCGTTGTGAAGCTGACTAATCAGGTTTTCCAATGGTATCAAATACACCAATCGGTATTATTAAAGGGGAGAAATGATTGACTGAAACGGTTCCAAACTTTACATTTTAGTATGTTGAGTTTACATTGAGTTGAGTTTACATTTACCAGTAATAAAAACAATTAATGGCTATTTTTCTTCTCTTACTTACATTTTTACCAATATGATCAAGTGTGGAGATATCTTGAACCTGCGAAATGTTGTTGTCTAATCTTATGTGTAAATCACAGCGGTGTTTCTCCTCTGACTGCGGCTGCTGATGTACAGAAGCTTCCCGACGGTGTTTCAGATTAGTTTTACCTCCATTAGTTGTTTGTGGCGCGTCATAAAAGCCTGCGTCGCGGCCCGTAAAGTTAAACAGCTCGAAAAGAAGCAGTAGTGAGGAGGCGGAGCGTCGGCCCGACTATTAACAAGCTCTATCACAAATGAGATTTATTTTATTTGATTTCAATTCTTTTTTTAATTATTTTAATTTATTTTTATGTTTTTGATTGAATCATGTTTTATTTTAAATTTTTGGGGGTTTTATTTTATTTGAAAATTTCAACCCTTCCTTAATTTTTCTTTTTTCTTTTTAAATTGCGTTTGTTTGCGTTTCCATGGATTTCTCTCTTTTCCTGTTTTTCAGGCCCGAGGAGAAACCTGAGGAATGACCTTCTCGTCGCGGCCGACTCCATCACCAACACCGTGTCCTCGCTGGTCAAAGAGCTTCACTCCGGTACACACACACACACACACACCGCAACACACAGACACGCACACACACTTGCAGGCAGCAGAAACAAACACTGACATCTCCTTCTCCGCTGGCATGTTTGCACAGAGAAAATTCAAATGTGTGAGTCATGAATCTTCTATCTCTTTCTGTCACCCGGGATGATAAATGTATCCACAGACGCTAAATTCACCAGCTACTTGTCGTGAATGTGTGTATATGTGGACTTCCTGTGTGAAAACCACATATAAATCATCCAAATTACAGGCAGGCAGTTAAAACAAAAACCCTCACTGCACCTGAATTCTCTGTAAGTTCACGATGATGAGCGACACCTCTGACACGAGATTCATAAACGCTGTCAAAACACTTTGCCAGGGAGACAGAAGCTTTGCTCCGGCTGCATTCATATGTTAATTTATCTCTCTGTCTTTTTGTTTTTTTCTGTGCAGATGACGGCCGAGAGGAAGAGGAGCGGTTGCTGAATGGGAAGGACAGAGGTAATTAACCTCATTCATATTTTCCCACCGATGTGAAGAGTGTCTGGCCTCAACCCGCATCCACCTGCTCCGGCTTTGAAGCGAAGCTGCTCGCTCCTGCCGACTCTCCTCACTAACACAGCCGCTGACGCCGCATTAATTAACCCCCCCCACCACACCCCCCTCCCCTCCACACCCCCCTCCACACCCCTTCCAAGTCGGTGTGGTGCGTTAAGATCTATATAATCGCATAATAAGCTCCTGCCTTCTTGCATCTTCCACGAAAAAAAAAAGAAAGATTTGCTCCAGTCCTGGGACGAGCACATCTTAATTGATATTTGGAGGTTAAAAGCAGTACTCAAGTAGAGGGGGGAGAAAATAAAAACAGTTAAAATCATTCCCCCTCTAAAATTTACATCCTTTATGTCATTTATCAGTGAACGTGGTATTACTGCCATTTCAACATTCATTTTGCGCATATTGAGTAAACTACAGATTGCACTAACTTTCAGTTAATAGTAACTGGCAGCAAACATCCATAACATGCATGTTGTTTTAGGAGTATAATCATTATCTTTATGCTTTAACATTAATCAAAGGGAGACTGAGATGGTCTCCCACCTTCTGCGCCATTCTTAGCACAAGTTATCCGCCCATAACATGGATATCATGCTCCATTTAACATAAATTATGGCAAAATATGCACGTATGGAGCATAAATAAGCAATATTAAGCAATAATTTCTTGTTTTTTTATTTTTTCCTTGCACACATAAAAGGGGTTTATCTCATGAAAACATAAGATCACATCAGATGAGGAAATGTGGTGTACAGAAAGCAGAACCTCAAGGATTTCACTATGTTGCTGATTTGCAAGATCACACAAATTCAGCCAATCCCCGCGAGCTCAGGGCGGCATTGCAGTTTTAAACCAATCACCGCATCTTTTCCACAACTTTGACCAATCATTGGCCTCGTCTTGAGCTGCCGTCGACGAGCTACATTGCGGAAAGCAGAACCCTGGTGCTGCTGTGACGCCTACGCGAGGGCTGCGATTGGTCCATAATAACCTAATATTTAACATGCTACTCAACTGTAATGACAAAAATGGAAAATCGCAACAATTTGTCGCAACTTTCACTTCCTCCCGGTTTGTAATCACAACAAATCTGCAACATCCATCGCAATTTTTTGAAAAGGCTTCTGCAACGTCAAGCATTTTAGGCCGCAACAATCTCAAAAAAGACCCGCGAAATCCCAGAAAGGTGCTTCTCCCCCCGGTGCCCTCGCCGCACCGAGCTTGGTTAGCGGGCCCCCTCATTAGCCGCGCTTTATGGAGCCCCTCCTCTTTACGAGGGGACCGCCTGCCGAGACGAAGCAGTCAGACGACTTCCTGCTCGGTCTCCTGGCTTCATACTAAAAAACCCTCGTTAGAACGCTAACCCTGCTCCGCTAACCTGCTGACCCCGCCCCCGTCCCCCCCCCTTCCCCCCTCCTAACGCCCCCAGACGCTGCATGTTCTGCACATCTCTCTGCCGGCCGGCGTCCACAATGGAGTCTTTTCCGGGCCGAGCTTGTGTCGCACCTGCCAAGCGCTGCTTCATGTTTCTCTGCTGAGACTCGTCTGGCTCTGATTACAGTTTCTGGCAGAGCGCTGCGGCACTTGTTTCACCCCCAGACTGCACTGTCTTCTGCTAACTGACTCGTAAACTTTCTCTTTAGCAGGTTAAAACGATTGCAGGACAAACAAAAACAGTAAGTATTGACTTTTTTTTTACTTTTTATTACACTGTAATAAAAGCTTGGAAAATACGAGCTGGTGAACTTCATTATTTTCAGTCAAGTGAGACATTTTTTCTGCACAAGGTCATTTGCTCTTAATCCCGAGTGTGCCGAGGATGAGGCCGCTGCTGCTTTTCATTAGTCAATTGGGAATCTTTGCTGATGCGATGTTGAACGAAGATGCCATATTTATGTTTTATGGGGGAAAAAAACCCTTGTTAATAATTTGAACGTGTTTGCACAGGCCTCCACACAGTCAACAAAATCGTACCATACCTGATCATTTAGTCTTTTGAATTAACTTGTTTTCTTTATGAGGGAATGGGGATGCACAATAATTTCAGCATTACTCACATTGACTTGACTCGGTACCTGCTGTGTTAAAATTCTACCGATGACATCATTATAGCTACATAATAGTGCATAGGGGTGTCCTGATCCGATATTGATCATTCTGAATGTATGTAAGCCATTGGTTTACATACAGTTTTTCTCATAGCAACTGTTGCTGACTGCTCTGTTTGAGTAATATCACTTAATCAAGCCTTTTCTAACATTCCACACTACAAAATAAATCAGAAATGTATGTATGATTAGCGCTGATATCGGATCGGATCAATATCGGTATCAGTCAATACCCAAGGCTGCAATATTGGTATCGTATCGGAAGTGAAAAAGTTGTATCAGGACACCGCTAATAGTGCATTTAAAGGAACAATGTGTATAATATAGATTATCGGTATCAAATATCGCCCTAAATAGCAATAGACGATGTTTTGGTTTTTTTTATCGTTATTGAAATATTGCATCATATTTAGCCCTGAAACTTGATAGTTTTTTAGAAGGGGTGTGTGCGCGCTGTGTGTGACCGCTGCCGCTCTCTCCGCAGGCTGAGTGACGCGTCGTCACGGCCAAAGAAGAAGTTCTCGCGGTGGATGAAGATTTCATCGGTAGCCGGTGGACCATTTCGAGCTCCACTGCCAATCAACCAATCACAATGCTGGACGCCAAACGACCACTGGGTCCCTACTGATGTATAGCTGTGATTTATGTGTTCGTCTTGTCACTGTGGTTTGTTTTTTTTCCTTCATCTTTGTTTTGATCTGATGATTCGTAGCTAAACAAGGAAAAACCTACTGATTCGTACTGTAGCGAGTGTTTTTTTTTTTTCTTTCTTTTTTTTCAAAGCTGAGGAAGGCTGGAGGAAGTGATGAAGATTGTGTTTGTGTTGTGGAGTTTTGTCGGAAGTGAAAGCGCAGGATGGATGATGGGATGTTGGGGAAAAAAAAAGAGAAGGTTAAATGTTGAAAAGACAAGAAAGCGAGTTGCGATGTTTAAGTTTCAGCACTGTGTGCTCAGTATTTATTGCTGTTTGTTTGATTTGTTTGATTTTTCTTTGGCATTTATTCATGTAGTTTGAGTGTGTGTGGACGTGAGTGTGGTCAGGCCCTGCTGAGATGATAATCTTTAATGGGACGCTTCCTGCTGTACCAAAACCCCGCCCCCTCCTCCTCCTCTTCCCTTCCTCTTCCTCCTCACTCACTGAGGTGATGCAGAGTTGAAGTTCAGGTTCACGTTTTTTGAGACCTGGATGTGAATAAAGCCCCGGGTGGGTGCTGGTCTGATAGCAGCTCAGGTTGTCCCAGCCTCTGTGTGTATGTATGTATGTGTGAGTGTGAGTGAGTGTGTGTGTGTCCCGGTACTGCAGTGAGACTCCAGTCAAAGCGATATCTGATAACTGTGTGAGTGTGTGTGTGTCTGTGTGTCCAGAGGAGAAAGAGAGACTATAAAACCATTTCTTGAACAGCAAAGGAGGAGGAGAAGAGGGGCTCTGGAAGTATTTAGTCTCACAGAAAACTCAACAATGTATATTAAAGGGTCAGTTCACCTAAATTACGATCACTTCCTGCCCCGGGGGGGTCAGAACCCTTGGAGAAATCTGAAGGGTCAGAAGCTGATTATATCTGTTACTTTTCTAGTGAATTTGTATTCAGAGCTCCTCTTCGCTCGCTTCATCACGTCGTGCTGAGTTTTGCCGTATAGATTTTCCGGAATGTCTTGCTTTATTTTTGCAGAAATATGACGTTATTGTGTAGACGGATCAACTGATTTTATAGGAGCTACTTTTTCCTCTCTTTTTATTTCTTTTGGAAGAAATGGTGCCCTTAAAGCAGTTATTGCAGTGATTTTATTTTAATTTTCTGTGTGTGTGTGTGACATGATCCTGAAAAAAGGGAGGCGGGAGGCCGACCACCCACAGCTGTGCTGAATTCAAAACTCACCCGAAACGCAATAAGCTAAACAAAATCCTGCATTCAAATGGAATTAAACAAACAGAAAAAATAATTAAGCTCCTCAGCTGTCGCCCTGCTTGACATCTTTGTACAGTCTTTATTACAGAGACAGTTTAAGCTGATGAAAGTCGGGATGCACGATAAATTCTGCCACATTGTTCATCAGCATTATCGGCTTTAACGGTGCATTATTGGTGATGGCGATGAGGCGACGTCACACACACACGATGCTGCAGCGTGTGTGTTACGAGTGGCAGCAACAAGCTTTAAACATAGATAATGATAGATGATAATCACAATAATAAATACAACAGTGTCTGTATAAATCGGTATCAGGTATCGGCCGAAAGGCCCGTATCGTGCATCCCTTCTAGTGCTGCCCAAAGTTCCCTCAGCACACTTTGCTTCCTTCCAAACGTTCAGCTAAACGCAAGGGATGATGGGAGTTGAAGGCTGTGTGCAAATTAAGCATGAACCAAAGTCCCAAGCTTGTGTGCAATGCTGTTGATTATATTTATATCAGTAATAATCTGTTAGTTTGTGCTCGCAGGAAGTTCTATTTTGGTTTTTTGTTGTTGTACATTTCCGGTTTCCGTTTTGAGCTTGTTTTTATTTTTTATTTCACCATCCCTCCTCACTGTTTGATTGACTGCATGCTACTGAGATTTTCAGTCTGCCGAATGATTGACAGAAGTATGTGTGTGTGTGTGTGAGTGATTTAATAACAAACAAGCCCGTGTGTGTGTGAGTGACTGAGAGAAACGGAGACTGACAGGACTTAGACACGTCCTGGCATGAAACCGTAAAATGGAATAAAAAACAAAAAAAAACCCTGCGGCTCTAAAGCTGCCGGAGCTGACGGTGCGAGCGAAGAGTGTTGTCTCTGTTTGATCTGCAATAAATAATATTTAACGTCTGACTGAAAAAGGTGTCTGTTTTATGTCACAATGGTTTTACCCCGGCTCAGCCATGATGTGAACACTCCGTCCCCTCCAGCTCTGTTTATAAACGCGTGGATTATATTGATATGATTTATAATTGATATCTGTAATATATCACATTTTCCATACAAATAATACAATTAGGGGTGTCCTGATACAACTTTTTCAACTTCCGATATGATACCAATATTGCAGCCTTGAGTATTTGCCAATGCCAATAACAATCTGGTCCGATATCAGCATGAATCATACATACTTGTTTTGTAGTGTGGAATGTTAGAAAAGGCCTGATCAAGTGATGTCACTCAAACAGAGAACAATAGTCAGCAAAAGTGGCTATGAGGAAAAACGTACCGATTTATTATTAACCAATGGGTTACATGTAACCTTGAACATAAGTATACTCCACAACTGAATACATTATAGAAGTGCTGGAGCGGAGTCTGGAATGGACTGCTTGTATCGGAGTGCTTCTGTGGGGGATATAATCTGGCCGATATAATCTGATACTCTTCTGATATTGGACCAATATCCGATATCAATATCGGAACGGGACACTCCAAACCCTCCATTTATGTCACCAAAGCACTGAAGTAGGTTTGTTTTGTACTTTTTGTGTGTACATTTTGCTAAGTATTGGTTCAAAATACAGTACTGCTTGCCAGAAGGGGCAGTTCACCAGATACCTTTTTCCACTCGTCTCGTTCCAGGAGTCTTTGATCGGTCACCTGCCAACCGAACCGTAAGTAGGAGACAAATCAACAACATCTATCAATCAATATCAATCTACTGTTTTGTTTCTACGACTTCCAGTGCACATTTTCCACTTGTAACATTCACTGACTGGGGGGGAAAACATCAACATGGATTGTGAAAAAATGACTGTTTTGGTGGACAACAATGAACTGAAGTAAATTTAAGTGGAGAAAAGATGTTTAAAAAATACAGTAATGTGATGCACAATATGCATTACATACATGAAATACCTAAGAGCTCTGTATAGATGTGTAGGAATGTGTAATGTTTCCACCAAAGACCTCAATGTGCCACCTTGCCGACAAAAATGCAAGGAATGAGTCAATGCCACAGAAAGACAGGAAATACAAATTGCTCCCCCCAACAAAGGAAAAAAAATGTCAGAAAAATTTTAGGCCACATTTATTTTTTCTTTGCATCTTTCAGGGAGGCAAAGTTTGGGTCAGAATAACCCAGATTCTCAAAATAAACCCCCAGCCGCCTCACATGTACAACTTCCCAACTTTCTCCCCTGTCCTCATTAGCATGGATGAGCAGCTCTCACTTTTCCCATGAGCCTCCTCCAGAGGTCACGACTGTGTGTGAAAGACGGCGAGTGTGTATGCTGCAAGGTGGGGGTGTAACACTAAAGACTGAATGAGCCCCTCTGTTGTTTGTGACCTCACTGACGGCTATAAATAAGCCACTGCCGCCGCCTATCCTTGCCGTGCAGTTATGACCCCGTATAGTCGGTTTCATACACTTTCCTTTGCTTGGCAGAGGTCAAACGGAGTTCTCTTCTGGAGAGGTTATAAACCGGTGATAAAAATCAGCTTAAAAGGACTGATTGAGGGCTGCTGCCTGCTGCTAACCATCACAGCCCAGAGAGCTTTGAAACAAAATACCAATAAAAAGCAAGTATTTGTAGTTTTTTTTTTTTTTTTTGGGGGGGGGGGGATTTCTTGTGCAAAATCAAAAATTTTGAGAAAAAAACCCCAACTCTAATTTTCATTGGAAAAATCAGCAAAACACATTTAGTATTTCCTCAAACTTCCTAAATATCATCTCATGTTATGATAATGTAGAAATTAGAATTGTGTTTTGCTGTAAAAATGTATCAGCAGATTCAAAACTTTTGTGTCCAAACCCCAAATATCCGCCCACCCAGGGTATAAAATTAACATTCGGACCTTCCTCAAAAGTTTTACCAGCCATAATGTCTTTATCGGTCACCGAACTGTTCATAATCACGACCTTAACGAACACATTTCCTGGAAACACTGAACAGCATAAAGATAATTGCTAATTGCCCACAGTTTTTTTTAATGTAAGGAACGACATAAGTGAAGGTTTGAGATACTGTGAAAAGAATCATAACATTTATTTCCAATACCTTTCTTCTTCTGCTGTCTTAGCAATGTAGAATGACGGTGGACAGAGAGGGACAACTTTGAAATCTGCATTTTCACGAGCCCACCAATGGCGAGCGACCCTATTGTACTCGCCCAAACTTATTCTTACAGGCATTTGGCGAGTGCTAATTTTAAATCCTGCTCCCACCTAATGTATGTTTCCCTCGCGTTTCCTCGAATACCTTTCCCCAGGACTCAGGCGGCAGGCTGTGACTTGTCGCGGCAGGCTTCACCTGTTGAATCACCCGAGGAGAAACGCCAACCAGGAGACGCTGCTAAGACGGCAGGCGGCCAAACGTGTCACGCTCACGTGGGCTGGAGATGGATGACTCTTAAACCAAAGCAAACGCGCTTGTGTATTTACTCCCAGTTACAAAACATACCCGTGTCAAGGCTGCCAATTAGTGATTCTTCCCAGAGGGCGAAAGATCAGTCAAAAGAACCTGGAAAAATTAACCAATGAATCCTTCCGCCTCACTAGTTAGACCCAAACGACCGCTCTGTGATGTCGCAAAGGTCTGCTGTCACCAAAAAGACCCTAGAAAAGGTTCTCAGCTGTGACTGTAAGTGAGAATATAACTGACATCAACAACTGTAGGTGATTGGCAGGTGTGAGAACAACATGATGAAGTGTTGAAGACCCATACGGTGGCAGCAGCTCATTGGTGCGCCAATAAGTAATAAGAAGAGGCAGCAGGAACAAATTATTCATTTATTTATTTATTTATTTTAAGGAAGTTGAACAGATTCCAAGTGCGGCCACGGTCGGCCGGGGCCACCGAATTCTTTAGGCCGGCCCTGAAATTTTGTGGTCCAAGTCATTCGCCTCGACCTTCTGCTGAGTCATCTACTTTGCGAGAGAACTGTACTTTGAGGAAGATGGCTGCCCGCTCTGAGTATGGTTCTACTTAGAGACGGGGGGGGGGTGAACTGTTGCTCATCAAGCGGTGAGCTGTACCTGCCCCAAAGCTACTTTGAAATGAACCAACCTTAACGTGAAGGTGAAATAATTATATTTATTTGTAGAGCGCTTATCAAAACATGGTTACAACGTGCTTTGCAGGGATGTACAAACATACGTACATACATACGTACATACATACATAGCACCATAACACACAACAGGGGCACTTAGGAAACAGGGACCCAACGTATCCCATCAAGAGCAAGCACTGGGCAAAACAGGGCCAAGGAAAAACTCCCTTTTAGGAAGAAACCTTGAGCAGATCCACCAGTCAACTGCTTTGATAGTTTGGATGTTTCCTATCACTTTGCGCACCATCATCAGCTGTTTCAGCTCCATCCCAGCATGCATCTTTCACCTGATGGAAAGGTGCGCGCAGTGATACTAAAGGAGGGAAATAGTACCGGGTGGTTGTGTCGCCGGTGACGATCTGAACTATCCCTTTTTGACATGAAGTTGTAGGACATCCTCAGCATCAGTGTGGTTCATCACCTCACCATCAAAGTCCAACTTCGCATTCACCTGGTGCCATTTTCCCTCCCTTGGTATCACTGCGCACACCTTTCCATCAGCTGAAGGAGGAAGGAGGTGCAAAGGTGCGGGCGGTGATACCAAGGGCGGGAAAACAGTACCGGGTGATTGCCAGGTTGGAGTTTTTTTGCGGCCAAGAATTCATGATGCAAATGGATTAGTCTTTTGAACGCTCTTTTTCTTTTTTGGAGCAAAACGCTTTATCTGTGCGACCCCGGCAACTACACGGTACTACTTTCTGCAACACAGAAACCAGGGTGGAACTCCGCTCACAGGACGCAGGGGGGGAAAGTCAGTACTCAAGTTGTACAGAGAAATCAGGGGGGGATTTTATCATATGGGGACATCATTTTTGCTGATAATGGCGCAGAAGGTGGGAGACCATCTCAGTCCCCTTTTAAGTATTGTTACAGCATAAAGACTACGGTTATACTCCTAAAACAACATGCGTGTTATGGATATTAGCTGTCAGATACTATCACATATGAAAGTTAATACTATCTGTAAAGTTTACTCAATATGCGCAAAATTAAGCAGTAATACCACGTTCATTGATAAGATGACATAAGGGATGGAAAGGGGGGGATGGCCATTTTAGAGGGGGGATGATTTTAACCGTTTTTATTTTATTTCAGGGGGGAGGGATGCCATCC
>CAESWR010001025.1:52056-65965 GCA_903171835.1 Mullus surmuletus
AGTTTGACTGGCACAGTTTCAATACTACTTGGTACTGGTTTGTTTCGGTCGATACCCGAAAGGCATCGAGTACCGATACCCAGCCCTAGTTATACCAAAGAAAAATCCCAACAAAACACAAAATATGATATGATAATAATATGATAATGAATAATGATATGAATAATATGATCATATTTTTCAGCTTTAGCATTTTCGTGCATTGCCAGCTATTTTGACTCCATTCTGAACGGGGCGAGTCACTCCGGGGGTCACAAAGTCTGTGTGACACCGGGGAAGGCAGCAGCTCAGTCCGAGACCGAGACAAGAACAAGTAGAAATGCCTTTGATTCTGCAACAAGACAGAGACCCCCAAAGGGATAGTTCCGATTTTTTGACAAAAAGTAGTTCCGTGTAGTTGCTGGGGTCACACAGATGAAGCGTTTTGCTCCAAAAAACAATATGCATTCAAAAGAGCAATCCATTTGCATCACGAATGCTTGGCCGGAAAAAAGTCAGACCTCGCAATCACCCTACACTATTTTCCATTCCTTCATATCACTGCGCGCACCATCATCAGTTGTTCCACGGCGTTTACATGCTCCTTCCGCCGCCGTCTTCCTTCGGCTGATGGAAAGGTGCGCGCAGTGATACGAAGGGAGGGAAAATAGTACCGGCGGCTGATTGCAAGGTCTGACTTTTTTGCAGCCAAGAATTTGTCATGCAAATGGATTACTCTTTTAAACGCGTTTTGTTTTTGAAGCAAAGCACTTTATCTGTGTGACCCCAGCAACTAGACGGAACTACTTTCAGCAACACCGAAACCGAGCCAGAACTCCGTTCATGGGACGCAGTGGGGGAAGAGTCACTGCTGATGAACCACACTGATGGTGAGGATCTTATGCAACTTCATGTACAAAAATGTGAACTATCCCTTTAAAAAGTGACCGATCTCGAGTACAACAACACCCAACTTCTGCTTTTGTTTTTTTGTTATCCAGAAGGCTTATCTTCGTTTTGTTTTATGAGAAAGCACCCAGACAAAACGGCATCTCAAAACCCATTTCCTTGACCAATCTTGTAACAGCGGAGTGTGTGAAAAGGGGAAAATTCGCTTTGCCCGATAACAAATAGTGCCGTCTGTCAAGCCTCCATTAGCTACGTCAGGAACACTTAAGTCTGATAATGCTTCACCGCGCGCCGCTGGAGAAAAGCTCAACGTTTGCGCCGTCGGCCTTGTAGGCGACGCGACTCGGCAACCAGTTCCAGATGGCGCGAGCCGTCGGACCGCGCGCCGTTTGGGATTATCAATCCCTTTCTGTTGCTGCCGGCGTGCGTTTTCAGACAGGTTTTGAAAACAATTCTATCAAAGGCTCGCCGCGGGAGACTAGCAAAGGGGGAGGAGTCGATGGCAGGGAGAAGTGAAGTCGCCCAAAGCTCCGTTTCTTGCAGAAATTGGACAGCAGTTGAATATGGAGCTCCGGCAATGTGCTGAAATGTCTCCACATGGGTCCAAACCCCAGGAAAGCCCTCGACTCTTATCTACTATGTGTTTTTTTAGTGGGAGGGAGGGAGAAAAACGTCTCCTTTCTCCTCAGAAAACCTGCTGTTGTTCACAGAATCAGTTGTCCATAAGGGAATCTTTAAGGGATTCTTTCGTTAAGTGGAATTGATAAACACTCATATCGGTAAAATCTGTATCTTTTTTTTTTTTTTTTAAAGTCAATATTATGTTTAGCGAGCACAAAGAGATTCAGTCTGAGAGAAATCCCTGTGAGCTCGGTCAGGCGTCGCAGAGGCAGCCAGTCGGGCTTAAGGCTAAGGTCGGGGTCAAGTTAAGGTAAGGGGAAACGCTGAGTGGTTTGCTCCTCACAGAGGAATCCTCAGATTCCCTCCATGCCAAAGTCAAGCCGAGCAACACGCTTGTTTTTTTGAGTGTACTTAATCGACTTCAAATAGCAAAAATTGACTACGTTTGTATTTCAGAGTCTCAAAATGGATTTTCTTCTTTTTGAATGACAAATAAATGGAAATGATCTGACAAATAAGCGCTGAGATGATTTTCCGGCAGGGTCAGCAGCCGCCGATTGCGTCTTTGTCAGTCAATCAATTAGTCAAATAGTTGTAAGTAATTATAGACAATTCCAAACGCCAGCGCTGTCTCTCAATTTTAAGACTTTTGATTGTGAGGCTGAGATTTTAGATGCGTTGTCGACTCTGACGTGACAGCTCTGCCGCTGGTTATTCTGCTAATAAACGATTGATAACTTGTCAAGGACAAAAAAAAAGCCAAACATCTCTCAACAAAAGTGATAATTTGCTGGGGTTATTTTGATTCTTGCTTTTTACACAAAAAAAAGATTTCCCAATGAGATTTGAACATGTGACTGCAATTTTAGCATCAAATATGTGCCGATCGCTGTTTTGTGGTTCGAAACGTGTTTTTTCACAGTCAGATAATTAGAAAGCAGAAAACACCCATGACTTTTTGAACTTCCTTTGTCTCCTTGAACTTGTCATGTACACTTTCCACCAAGGTAAATGTCCAAATTCAGCTTTAAAACTGTAATCCCCTTTATGAAAATCTTGTTTTTTTACACGTTTACATAAAAAAAAAAGAAGAATCACCCAAAATTGCTCAGTTGCACCAACCAGATTGTGTAAAAATAGGAAAATAAAAATCTGCACTTCTCTGCTGGACTTGGTGGCCATCATGGAGTCAGCTGAGACAAAAGCGGAGAGCGGGTGAAGCGCGCCTCCACCAGCAGAGCCGAGCGAAGCTTGTCGTGGTTACAGGAATGTAAATAGTTCAATATGTGCCGCATATGGAGCTCGGGCCTTTTTGTCCATTATTGGTAACACTTGTGGACTCTTGTGTTTCTCCCCCGACTTTTTGAGTCACCATCTCTCCGCCTCCGAACGAGGTGAGAGACGTCGCCCTCCGTATCCGACCAGCTCACAGCTCACTCAGGCCTGGAAACCGACTCTTTTTACGCAATTTCACACTCTTTTAAAAAACTGTGTTACGTTCGGTTGGTGGGGTGAAGGGGGTTCGGGTTTCGGGGGGGGGTGGGGGTGGGGGTAGGGGGGCCGGGAAAGATTTGGGATTTTTCGCCACGTTCGCCTCTCGGCCCGAGCGTAGCCATTTTGTCTAATGAAACGGGACGATTTTATCCGGCCGCATCAATCACGGCGTGACAGCCATGTTGAGAGCTGACCTAATTCCTTTGAGGACACCTGCGCGTTTCTGCGTGCGTGCATAAGCGTGTGTCTGTGTGTGTGTGTGTGTGTGTGGGTGTTAACCCGTTGTCGGCTGCGAGAGGCATATTTCCTGCAGGCGCCCATCCATCATGTTCTATAGTCAATCAATGGAGGCTCGCACACACACTCACACACACACACCTGTAGTGCAGCTTTCAACTCCAGGTGTGTGTGTGTGTGTGTGAAAGCTGAATTGAGTGAAAGAGAAGAAAAACAGGAATGTCAGTCATCTAATGTATGAATCTTTACGAATATCCTCTTATATTCACCGTGTGTGTACGTGTGTGTGTGTGTGTTTCTTCTGTCTACCTGCAGGAGAGGGGGAGGACTGAGCGAGCAGACAGACGGACAGCTTGAATGACGGTGCACCTGGTGCTTCTGAGGGCCCTTCCCATGTTTTGATTTGCTGCACCATCTTTTTTTTTTTAAAAGAAAAACAAAAAGCAACCTAAAGGAAAAAAAGAAAAAAAAAAAGAACTCCAACTTGCTGACCGTGGTTTCACCGAGCCGCCGCTCGCCATGCCGTCCAACAGTCCTGCTGCCACCGAGCCGCCCCAGACCCCGGAGAACGAGACCTCCAACGACGTGGTGAGAGACGTGGATCTTGTTGTACTGTTGAGGTTTTCCTAGAGACGAAAATGTTAATGTTTACCGCCGACACTACTGTTATTATCAGCTACGGTTAATGTTTACGCGGCACCACCGTGGAAAAAAATTCTTCTTAACTGTAAACGTCGTGCTTGGAGTCGGTCCTGGGTCAGAGGAGAGCCGGGTTTGCTGTGAACAGGGAGGAGCTATATTAGCTTCTGGCGTGTGATACACCGATATAAACTTCTCAATACTGATACTGATACATGGACTTTGTATATCGCTCAATATTGATTCTGTACTGCATCAAACGTTGATTTCCAAGCTATCAACACACATCAGTCAAGTTCAAAACACAAAAGAATCAAACTGGATCTGCCTAATAATCTGATACTGAATCCAGCTTGTCGATATTGGGACCGATATCTGACCCCAATATCGTTTCGGTGCAACCCTACTTTTGGTCGATACCTGATTTGCTGATATTTCCAAACTTTTAGAGGTTCAGAGGTGATTATGCTCTCTTTTAACCCATGATGCTAATAACCGGTGCCGATATTATCTTTTTGTCAAGCCCTCCCTGGGAACATGAATCTGGAGATGTGTTAGTAGGTGGAGAAAACGACATAAAAACATAAATAAAGTAGTGTGATTGCCGAGTTATTAGTTGAAAAAAGTAGAAACTTTGGGTGAGCATCAGATTATCGACACGGTTACCGGCACAGTAAAAGAAAACACGGTTCCACTCTGTTTCTCTGACTTGTTTAGTCACCGTATTAACGGGTTTCTCGCCCCATTTCCCGTCCATTCACAAAGTTACTCAGTAGTCCCTGTGATCTTTCAACAAACCAACACACACAGGTAGTTTTCTTTGGACTTCCTTTTATTCTCAAGGTATCAAACTAAAATCTGAAAGGACAAAAAGTGTACTGTTTCTCCTCTTTTCTTGTCTTGTTCAAATATTGATTTCCGTCTTGTGCGGCAGGTGCAGGCGGCACAGAATAGGTTACATAATGTAGAGTAATTCATCTTAATGGAGCCTCATTCGTTTTATGAGAGTCATTATAGTGCGATTGTTTTGTTTTGCCCGCGATGGCTTCGTTTCCACCAATCGGCGAGCGATAAATAGATCAGACTAGAAGCAGTGAGTGGAGCAAAACTAGGTGTTTTAACACAAAAAAAAAAGCTTTAAAGTCAAAATACGCTCTGTACCAGTTTCACCACCACTGCTTCTCCCACTATCAACACTCCCACTACTATTACTGCTACTATTATTATACTTCTTTTTATTTTCCTAGTACTTTATTTTTGCAGTCGCAGCTATTATTACAACTGCCAGCACTCTTACTGGAGCTATCATCCTCACCGCCACTACTCTGGCTTCCAAGCTCACACACACACACACTTGGGAGCTTTTTTTAGCCAACACACACAATCTGGCAAGTGAAACCGTGCATGTCAAGTAATCATTAAACTTACAGTTATTTATTTACATGCATTGCGGGCCTCTTTGCATTCCACACACTCATTTGACCACATTGCCCACATGCAGGTGAGATGAGTTTCAGGTCTCAAGCTATCTGTTTTTGTGTGTGTGTGTGTGTGTGTGTGTGTGTGTGTTTTTTAACACAAATGCATGCTCACAAACACACATTAACACACAGTTTGACATACATGAGGTGCAAAATGGCTCCTTTCATTTGCGCCTCCAGAGCCCAGGGCAGCCCTCGTAAATCTGTGAGAAGTTTGAAGTTCATTCTATAGTGCGGCAGCTATATAAAGACCCGTCTCGCTCGCTCACTTCCACATTCACACGCTGGCAACAGGCCAACTCATACAAAGTTTCCCTTATAGAGGGATTTTTTTCCTTCACTCTAGAGGTTGTTGCGCTCTTTAACTTCCTGAGGCTTCACTCAGAGTCAAGAAAAGCCAAAAGAGAAGTTTAGAAACAAATAAAGACATAAAGGTGTGTAAGCTTTCTTTTTCTTTTTCTTTAACGTGACAGAAACTGCTGTTTTTGTTGAATTTCTCCAAGTCGCTTGCTGCAAAGCAACAAAGCCTGGAAAGAAAATGGTGCTTTTAAGCCGTGATGTCGGCTGATGGAGCAGAATCATCAAGAACTATCAAAAATATCTTAAAAGCTTCCTTTAAATGTTCTTATTGAGACGTGATAAACAAGCCAAGTGTGTTGCATTGGCGCTCAGTGCTGATAGATGCACAGTTGCATTTGCGTGATATCATTGTTTTTTCAGGAAACTGCATCAATGTAAGATGATTGACGCGTGATTTGATTTCTTATCTGAAGTCTCATTTGACAGAAAATAGGGGTACTATGTTAGCTATGTTAGCCAGAGGTAGGCAACAGCACTGTTCGCCAATTGTAAACCATGTTTGCCTCTCATTCAAGAAGCTCCTTCGGGTTGTTCTTGGATGAAAATGGGTGAAAACGTCCAGCTGCCCACCCTGAATGTGAAGAGATACGAGGTTAAGAGGACTCCCCTGTCCATCATGGAGGCCACGATGACCTACAAATCCATTGGATAGGTGTTGTTTGGTGGCGCCTCCTTCTACTAGGGGTGTCCTGATCCGATATTTATAACGGCTATCGGTCTGATATCAGCAAAAGAACGAGTATCGGATTATATCAGCCTGCATCTAAAATCTCCGATATAAGCACGCCGATACGAGCAGCAGCATTCCAGACTTTATTTATTCCATTCAATTGTAGAATATGCTTATGTTTAAGTTAAACTAATGGTTATTGTGCACTTTAAGAATAGAATTGACTAATTCTAAATGTATGTAAGCCATTGGTTTAATTGGTCAGTTTTTCTCATAACTGCTGTTGCTGACTATTGTTCTCTGTTTGAGTAATATCACTTAATCAAGCCTTTTCTAAAATTCCATACTACAAAATAAGCATTAAAAGTATGTATGATACGTCCTGATATTGTATTGGATCAATATCAATATCGGCCAATAGTCAAGGCTGCGATATTGTTATCATATTGGTAGTGACAAAGTTGTATCGGGACACCCCTGCCTTTTACATGAGCAGCAGAAATGTGGAACTCTGGCTGATAAATGAATTCCAAAAAATGACGCCAAGGCTTTCTAAAAATGGTTGCCAATGCAAAGCAACATTCTTGGGTATCTGTGAGAAACTGTCGCCATGCTGGCGTCGGAAAGGTATGCAAGGGGGGAGGTTTAGTGTGACAAAGGATACGTCAGGGAGATGTGTAAACTCTGCTTTACACCTGGCCAATCTCTCAGGCACTCGGACTGTGAGCGAGGAAATCTCACTCTTCTTGCGTTGCATTACAAAATACTTCAAGGGCGGGCCGAGCGAGTGTGTTTATAGTAGCCAGACGCGACTCAAAGTGCAGCCAGCCGGTGTCGACCTCAGCTGAGGTCCATGTAAAAAATGCACTTTCCACTATGTGAATCTTCCGGGTGCTTCCTGGGCTCGACTACGATCTTCCAGGTTCCATGAACATCGTCCAACTGAACCAAAAACAACCTCCTTGGCAGACGTGACTAGGAAAAACTCCGGATAGGGTCTCCCGAGTGGTGGTCAGGGGTGTTGATTTTGCCACATTCTTGACCAAAATCTCGACCAGTGTGGCTTATAAACTCGTACAGTCGGAACAGTAGTCGAGGGTTTAAGGTTTGGGCAGCTGCTTTGTCGTCTCGCCTTCAGCTGCAGCCCTTAAATCCTTCAGTGTGGCTTTGCAAACGTATACATGGAGAGGATTTCCGAGTGAAACCGACACCTGCCGTAATACTGTCGAGATTACGCTGCGTGTTTTCGGGTTTTCTTGCGAGCAGGATCAATCTGGATGAATCAAAATCTAGTATTTGTTTGCGCAACAAACAAAAGGCTGCCGGATCAAAGCGAGAAAAAAAAAAAAAGAAGCAGAAATAAAGCAGTCGAGGCAACAGCCCGGGCAACCAGAGAGCAGAGAGAGAGAGAGAGAGAGACCGAGGGGATGGAAAAGAAAGAAAGAGGACAGACTGTCTGATGCTGATGGGATCCTCCTCTGCCCGCCTGGTTTGCAGTCTGGTTGCTTAGCAACTGCAGCGGCCTAAAATAACCTGCCGGGAGACTGAAATAGACCAAAGATATATGAACAGATTGGCGAGACTGTGTGTATGTGTGTTGACACATGCTTGAAGGGATTTGGCTGAGTGGTTTTCAGCTCTGTCGGTTTTTGTATTTGACTTAGATGAACTGTTTTGTTGTTTTGGCTCGTCACACTTCCACTATTCGCTTGCTTGCGTTGCACTTCTCTGTATATGGGTGTGCGTGTGTGTGTTAGCGTCGTGACACGGCCATATGGGCCGCACACCAGGCGAGACGAGCGCGGGGGTCCATTAGCCCCGCGAGCTGGTTGCTACGCGGATCGTCAGGGAAGTGACATCCGAATGTTTAGTCAGCACGGCCCACCCTGTCGGAGACAGTTGCTAAGCAGTTTCCGCACCTTAGCAACCACTCTGCTGTCACCGCAGCACGGCGTCCGACGGAGGAGGGGAGGACGTTAATGGAAACACGGGGTCAGGTGGCACTGATTATAGCCGAGCGCAGGAATCAAGAAGGGGAGCAGATATTATTATTAAACTGGCTCAGAGGGCAGCGTGTAACACAAAACCTTTTTGACTCCACTGCAGCAAACACAACAAAGGAGGAGCCCGCTCGGCCAGCTGCTCGCCAATGCACAGCAGTCTGACACATATTACAACATGCAGCGGCGTACCAGGGGTCACACGCCGTTACACAACATCAGCTGAATCTTAGTTTTCAATTTAGTAATGAGGATATCGCGTTGGTCCGTCCTGCGTGTAAACACTGCAGAACATTCATTCATTCATTCATTGGCTGCATCGCTTACTGTCTGGAAGGTCGCGGGGGGTCGGAGCCAATCCCAGCAGTCACTGGGCTGCAAAACACAAATAGAAACTACAGCAATACGGATGAAGCATGAATCCCTTCTGGCATTTTTTTTTTCTTCTCTCGAAGGTGATTTTAGATTTTTTTTTTTTTGATCATCATGGGTGGATTGAATTCAAGGCTAAAGACTTTATTTTTGCCATTTGCTCTTGTGCAATGTACAAGGGCACTGGAATACTCTAGGAGATTGTGCAAAATATGTTTTTAAGGTGGGGGTGGGGCGGGAGGGGGGCGGTGGTTGCTGTAAAATGGAAAGTCTGTTTGGTCACATGTTATGGTTTAAACAGCTAATGTTATGACTGTACATGGTTGAGCTTTGTGTGGGTTAAAATGAGTGACTCAATTACAAACATTTAAGACATTCAGAGTTTGATTTTGCCCGTTTCCTCACGTTTATAATAATGGACTGGAAGTAGCCGACGGTTAATCGTCAGGAACGTCCCTAATACAAGTTTACTCATTCATTAAAGTGGAAAAAAATTAACCCAAACAAGCACAGACTCCAAGGCAGTGGAACCCAGACATTCCGAGAAAATAGTTTACACAGTTTGCTGATATGGTTCCTCCCACCACAGCGCTGATAACCGGCCTCTCGTCTTTCTAGCAGTCCGATAAACCTCTGATTAAAGAGAAATCCACCCCCAACTTGCGCAGCATGAAAGCTGCAACTATTATCTCTCATAAAGGACCAGACGCAGCCGGGTGCATAAAAATGGCCTCAAATATGAATAAAAAGACCCATAATGGCCTCGACTGAAGCCAGCAGGTTTCTGCCGTACATGAAAACATTAATGTTTTGCTTTTCAAGTGGTTCGGCAGGGTGTTAAACGAGACTCCAGGTTCCAATCAAAGTTTTGCAGGGATTGAAGGCAAATTATCAAGGTGAAATAAGGAGGGTGGTCCTGCTCGAGGGGTCGGAGCGCTCAGTGATTAGATTCTACAGTGGGTCGGACATATGGGAGAAACGTGCGCCAACATGTCCTCGCTCTGACACAATAGGGACTCAAGAGCATTTGAAATGAAAAAAAAGCATTATAAATGAAGCATTTTTAGTTAGGCTAGCTTCTAACATCTGACTGTCATCATCAGCGTCGTCTGTTGTCCATCTGGAGATTGCAACGGCTTCCAGGTTCATCAGTTGTCAAGAAAAAAAAAGAGGTTGATTGACTGCAGACTTTAACATCAGCTCTAATCGTACTTGAAGTCAGAGATAAAACACAAGTCGGGTCATCTGTTTTCGGAGGTAAATTCAAATTCAGATCGACTTCTGGGGCTCTTTCATCACAGTGGTAAAGGTGCACCTGTGACGCCGACATTAAAGACGCAAATAAAAGGTTTTATACACTCCGAACGCTCTCATCTTGTGAGGTGAGAAGTTCCTCTGTAACACGTAAAAAATGATTTTATTTTATTTTCCTTCCTGTGTGATATTGAAGCAAGGATTTTGTACATAAATTCGTCCGTCCTTCCTATGAAGCCACATCTGACGTGCAGCTTGTGGTCGGTTGTATGGAGATAATGTTTGTCAGAGGTGTGTTATTTGATGTTGGTTGCCAAAAATGTTGACCGCGTTTGCAAAAGAATGTTACGATTATCACGTTTGAAACCGCCAGATACTAACTGCTGCACGGTCAGACTCTTAAAACCCCATTCAGAACACGCAGTCTATCACTTAAAGCCATAAAACGTCCACCTACTTAACAAAACACAAATGGAGAAGACATACTGTAGGTAAAAAAGATAAACCAATAAATGAGGAATAGAAGCGAGTAGAATTAAAATAGCTTGGCTTGACAAAAACACCATCTCAATACACAAACAAGCAAAGTGAAGTGAAACATTTTGAAAAAATAAAAATCTTTGTTTTCCTTTTCCAAATGCGTATTTTTGCACTTGGCAACCCAACTTTGTAGACTTTACTAGTATTAGTTCAGATCTTTCTTAAAGGTTTATTCTGCTACCTTATGACTAGGGGTGTCCCCATACAACTATGATACCAATATTGCAGCCTTAAGTGTTGGCTGATACCAATATTGATCCAAAACGATATCAGCATGAATCACACATACTTTTATTACTTATTTTGTAGTATGGAATGTTAGAAAAGGCTTGATCAAGTGATATTACTCAAACAGAGAACAATAGTCAGCAACAGTAGCTATGAGAAAAACTGACCAATTAAACCAATGGCTTACATACATTTTAATCTTAAACATAAGTAGAAGTGCTGGAGCAGAGTTTGGAATGGACTGCTTGTATTGAAGTGCTTATATCGGAGATTTTAGCTGCAGGCCGTTATAATCCGATACATGTGTTTTTTGCTGCTATCAGACCGATTTCCGATATCAATATTGGATTGGGACACCCCTACTTATGACAACATTAGTTAGTCGTTGGGTGGACTGGTTTACTCGCGCCAAAGCTGGTTAATGGCAACATACCAGTGCAAAAAACTTGCTTTAAATTTGCTTGACAAAGAATGGAAACACGACCCCCGACCAAGCCTTATTTCCATCGGGCAGGTTGTTACAGAGCCCGTGGCCTGGATTGCAAAGGCCCCTTCAGTTGTTTTGTTTGTACAGACAAAGAGGCCTCTACCCGAGGGTCTTAAGCTCCACAAAGGTCCATTAAAGATCTAAAACGGAATCAATAAGACCTGAAGATCAAAACCAAAACATCCCATCGGAGTTGGATGTAACAGTGAAGTTGAAGGTGGCATCCCAATCATATCAAGTCACAAATAAAAAATCATTTCTCAAGTATTTACACACAAACTCTGTTCCCGCCCATCGTGTGTGTCGCTGTGACTTTAAGTCCTGAGTTTCACTCTCAAGCTGCAGGTTAATTCCGCTCATTATCTTATCAGGAGGTGTCTTTGGTCAGAAGGTGTTCTTCAACATTTCAGCAACCCGCCGCGGTTGCTGTCCAGACGCTATTTTTACTCCGTCCTTTCCCGGTAAAATTACACCAAAGCTCCTCCACGACTTCAAACAGCTCCAATGTGTTCATTTGGCTTCCAGCCGCCAAAATAAAAGCATGCAGGGGCCCGATGGAGGTCCCCGCAGTGCTGCAAGTTCAGTTTTTTTATCCTCTTCTTTGTGATTTCACGTCACTTCTGAGCAGGTTTGTGTGCGTGTTACTCAGCACGGCCACGCTTCCTCTATGCAAATACATCGGCTGGGTTTTTTTCATCATGTTCCACCATCATTTCCTAGTCTGTGTTCGTTCACCACTTTGGCTGGCTTCCCAAACTGTTATCGAATCATCTTTCAAAGTTCCGAAAAGCGTGAATTTTCCTCTGATGAAAGTAGCTCCCCAAACAATAGCTCGCGGCCCTCCGTGTTTTCAAACCGACCGTGCCGCCAAACCGCATTTCTTTTTTTTCTTTTTTTTGTCGCTTTATTGCAGCCCGAATCGCTGCTGACATCAATTATAACTTCACACGGGTATTCAATTGGCTGCCTGTTTTGATGTGGCTTCTCTGTAATTGGGCAGAGTGAAGACGGGGCAGACCATGACAGTCCAGAGGAGGCGACGCCAGCGAGCCCCCGTAACAAGCGCAGAGTGGGTCGTCCCGGCAGGAAACGCAAACAGCTGCTTCCTGTGAGTACAGTAATTATAGGCTGCAGGCGGCTTTTTATACTCCACGCTGCAGCCCAGTGATTGATTATCTATTCACATATGCAATACACGTTACCTTCCCAACATTTCATTCACGCTTGGACCACAATCAGCGTTCACCCCTGCCCCCCCCCCTCACCTTAAAAGAACAGAATTCTGGGGGGTCACATGTCCTGCATTAAATCTGATTGTGTGTGACAGATAATGTGATGCAGCGATTGCCGTCTCACAGCGGCTTGTGTCGACTCTCCTTCCTCCGCTTGTGTGTGATATCTTGACATATTTTCGGAAGGGGGGGGTGGGGCGGGGGGGGGGATTCCCAGGCAGTGTGTGTGTGGGAACCAGTCGCTTCTCTCCCTCGACATCCATTTCCCTCATTTTTGGAATTTTTTTTGTCATCATTTTCACGTGAGAGAACGCTTCCATCCCCCACATTTCCCACCTACTCGATTCAATACTACTGCCATTTCAGCGAATTAATAACTGCATATGTTAGAAAAAAAAATACCAATAGTTTGTGGTGTTTTGGTGAGAATGTGGTGCTCTGAAGTGACCGCTGAGCTCAGCAACATTTTTTGAGAACAAGTCCAACGAGGTGTCGGGCTGAAGCCGGCTTTCAGGGCAAAAGCAACAACCAGGTGAGTCACATTTACGAGGAACAAGGCAGGAAGTCGAAAGCTAGAATCAGTTTTTTACGATCTCCAGAAGTGAATGGTGCAATTAAACTCGCAACTGTGTTAATTTTTCATTTAACCAGCAAACAGGTTAATCTGACACGCCATCTCCGCCCTCCAAAGTCTCACAAATCACAACAATGAGTACGCTCTGATTATAATAACTGATTATAATCTGTTTGCTTTAAAACACATTTTGCGTCAGTTTGGTGCCAGAATCGCCTCCATATGAGTCCACAAAGCTACGATGGCTTTTCAAAATAAAGAAATATTACCGAACTGGAGGTGGGGGAGAAGTGTAATGATATTCTGGTACATTTTCACCCCTTCCCGGTATGCTGTCTCACTCACATTCTTACTCAGTGTATGAAAATGAATGTGAAAAAGGAGTCCTGTTACTATTTATGACCGACCGCAGAGCGAGAACGACAAAGATATTTAAAAGCTAGGCGAAGATTTTTAATCAAATGAAGGTCTTTGGAATCACACGCTGGCACACTTTTGCTACCAAGCCGTCCTTGTTGTGTCTGCAGCGCTTTTATGCTCCCAGTCAGCAGCCAGTGACATAACAAACAGCTTCCACAGCGTTAGATCCAGGTGATAAACTCTAGTACGAGCCAACGGTGGATTTGTCTTTGGCTACACATACAAAAAGAAAACACTAAAGAGGCTACAATGAGTGGAGGCTGGAATCTAGACTTGCAAAGGTATCCACGCTGAACAAATATGCACATTTCCAAGCAAATGGGACTTAAGTTTGCTCATTGTTCCCAGCTGTGCTGAGAGAGCGTGTTTTTTTGTGTGTTTTGTTTTTTTTTTACACACAAGGTGAGTATTA
>CAESWR010001025.1:69500-85200 GCA_903171835.1 Mullus surmuletus
TGTCGAAATATTCACATTTATGTAATTAATTCCAGTTTAATAACCCGACTACGCTGCTTGTGCTCTGCTTTTTTCTCCGTTAGATAGCGGGGGAGGGGAGTTGGTTGGACGCGAATGAACGCAATTATATTTAAAGATAACCAGCGAGCACCACGGTAACCGACGCGTGATTGCTTTTGAGGAGCGTATCCATGCGAATTTTGCACACTGAATGGAGCTGCTAGGAATGGCTGCTTTGGTCAACATGGCCACGGTGGCTAACCCTAGTGTGGGGTGTGTTAGCTAGCAAAGCAGATCAAGACGAATGAAGGTGAAGCAGAGGCCGGAGAAATAGCTCGTCTTGGTTATTCCCGAAGCAAAAGCGAAGAGTTTGGACTGTTCGTCGCGTCTGAATGTCCCATAGTTACGGTGGCCGAGGGCTGCAAATGCGCTGCAAACAAAGAAACGCTGCAAAAAGAGAAACACTGCAAATTCGCGAAACAAAACAGAAGTGCTCCAGGCCACTAGGGGGCAGCAAACTGAGCGATGGACCAATCCTGTGGGATTGGACCCGCTTTAAACACACCAGCTGGATGTATTTTATGACTATTTTATATTAATTGAGACTTGGAGGAAGTGGAATAAAAACGTATATTTTCCCTTATGTTGTTTTGAAACACTTGGCTGTTATCTTTAACAGCATTATAGGAAAACAATCAATCGACGTCTACAATCATTAGTTGTTGTTGTTTTTACGCTATTAAGTAATACAACAGACAGTTCAATATCAACCGCCAGGGGGTTACAAACATTTCTAATCTACGTCTTAATCAATATAGAGAAAATACATCCAGCTTGTGTGTTTAAAGAGGGTCCGATCCCACAGGATTGGTCCATCCTTCAGTTTGCTGCCCCTCGTGGCCTGGAGCACTTCTGTTTTGTTTCTTCAGTTTGCAGCGCTGCTATGTTTGCAGCGTTTCGCAGCCCTCGGCCACCGTACATTGCGGCCTCGTCTGCTGCGAGCCACGCGGGAGCTTTATTCCTCTTTTTTTTTTTTTTGCGTGTCTTTTGAGAAATAAATCATCTCTCTTCCTGGGAGATTAATGGATTCCGACCTCCTAAAACCCTTCATTTAGGAGTAACGCAGCACAAATGAATAAATCGATTCCCTGACAAACGATCCTGTCCGGCTCGGGGATGAGCGGCGGCAGAGGCGAGAAAAAGATCATCTCCTTGAGACATAACGCACCTCTTTGTTTCTGACAAATCAGGGAGGAAGGGAAGCTTATACACAGTGTGGGGCAAGTTACAATATAACTGTCTTTGAATTGTAAGGCATTACATTACTTTTGCACTACTTTTAAGTTACTTTCACCAAAATAACTGGAACAATGGATTTGGCGTTCTCTGCTTAAGGCTGAGATCAGTGCAATATAACCGCCGCAGTTATGGCTCATGGCGCAATACATATTGTGACAGAGTTGCTCCAACTTTAAGTGTATTCATATCGAAATCAGTAGAGCTCGAAGCCACTACTGTATATTTAGCCTAACACTTAAAGACATGACAAAACGCACAACCCTTTTACATTTCTATCCCTCTATTTTTCACAGCATAATGAGACATAGTTTATGCTTCATCACAAAAGATTAGTCATTGGCCTCAAGGCATAACACCTTTAAAATCCCTTGTAATGTGCGTTACTGAGATTTGTACCAAGTAAAATATTACCAATTTTTATTTGTAATGCCTTACATTCCCGTGTTACAGCAAAAATTAATGCATTACAGAGATTGCATTACTTTTGAAACGCGTTACTCCCAACACTGCTTATATATAAGTGTCTGTCTAGCTGGGTTTTTTCGAAAATTGTGTTGAAAAAACCTGAATTTTCATTTCCAGACCTTATATTAAATTTACACCAATAGCATGGTTTGAGATTGGCTCCATTTACAGCCAGTTTGCTTCAGATAATATGGCAACTTTTTAAAAAAACTTTAAAAAACAATTGTTTATTGTCTGAGCCTTTTCCACGGGTGCCTTCGAGCGCCGCCAAACTCCAGCTGAAGGGTAAAATCGAGCGCTTCACACAGCCTTTCACTCAAGGTTACACGTGCTGAGGAGGCGTCGAGCCGAGGGGGGCGGGGGGGTAGTGCAGGGCCGGCAAGGAAGTGTGTCAGCAGGCAAATTAGAAGAACCACTCACAATAAACCACAGCTTTCAACCCCCAATCGCGACTCATTTCCACTGGGGTTGGCGCCAACAAAAGTAAAAAAAACAACAAAAAAAACGCTCTCTTTAACTACCTTAAAGCTGCATCAAGCAATAAAAGAACCTGCGGATTGCGGCTGGGCGTCGCACACACACACTCTCGATTGTCACTTCCTGTGTGCAGTGTAAAAGGCGGGGAGAAAGTTTTTTTTTTTTTTTTTTTTTTTTTTTAACAAACAAGTGGCTGAAGAACGTGGCGGAACATGTAGCAGTGCAAAGACATCCCAGATATTTTTCTCAGGAATTGGGGGACCAAACCAGGGCTGACATGCACTTACATTGGACAGGCGGCCAAAACGATGACTGCAATGGAAAGTCCATGTTCCTCTGTTTCTGCTGAATGTGTAAGTAGTCAGTTGTTTGCTACGACATTAGCAGTAGGAGCTGATATCCTATCGCAAACTCATCCAGGTCTTAATGATTTCTAATGGTCGCAAAATTGCTTAATGCAGCTTTAATTTGGGTCTCGGAGGGGGTTAAAACCATGAATGCTAAAGGTCGTGCGTTCGCCTCCGGGGCACATGCACAAGATAGACGCTCATTTTGATTTCCAATATTTTTTTTAAGGCACCAGATGCTACGTTTTATCCTCACCTTGCTTAATGTAAAGTCATTGTTTTCTTTTGTGCACACTGCCTTTTTTTAATTTCCCCGTCTGCTAAGTTATTGCCGTGATTAGGTTTCACACAAGACTTACGGTGTGCACAAACTCGGAATCACATGCTCGACTTTCCATAGCAAGTGGCTGAATTTAGCTGATTGTCTTTGAATTATGATGTTTAAATGTGTTGCTTTTTTACCTGTATTGCCATTTAAATGAAATGTTTGCAATTTAAATATCTTTAAAAAAAAATCGATGGTTAATTCACTTTGATTTTAGTAATCTGTTTGTCTCAATGTCGCATTTTGCATCACGATTTCATTTTTGACATGTACACATTTTAAAGAAGGTGCTAATTTTCGTTTGCCCAAAGCTCTATCCGCCGCCGGCTCAGTAAACGCATATGAGACAGGAAATGAATGAAAAGCGAGCATCTTCCTGCCAACTGGAGGCTTTGCTGCCCTTTAAGAGCTCAACAATGCATTAACTTTCAGAAAGGGGGTCGATGCAGAGGCCGACACTCGGCCCTTTTCATGCACATATTCATCTGCAGGTATTTTACAAAAGGGCAAGAGCACACATTAGCACAAGAAAAGACATCTTTCGTTTGGTTGTTTTGTGCACTAAAAGCACAAAAATCCACCCATTGCAGGGTGAAAAAGAAAAAAAACTCCCGTTCCCGTGTTAAAAGCGGTCTTTCCCGGGGCCCTTTTAGTCACCTTTTGTGCCGTTTTTATAGCTCTTCTCACCTGCTCATTATAGCCTCTGTGGGCTTGTTAGCACTAGCTAGCATTAGCGTAGCCTTTGAGCTCGACACTCACCTCTGCTCGCCACTTTTTAACTAGCTATCTATAAAATCTATTAGCAGCACACACACACACACAGACACACACACAGACACACACGTGCACATAAAAAAAAAACCTGCAGGCCATTCTGAGGGACACATGATCACAGTTTAGCGTTATTAATGCTGGCGAGCTAATGGATAGACCACTGATTTAAAAAAAATTGGCTTCCAGGCGAGATGGAGTGCACAATTATTATTCCTATTATTTTTTGCAGTGGGATTGTTTAGATTTTTAAAAAATATTACAGAGACTATTTTGCATTGTAAGTAACAAGATTTTCACCCATGTGCTCATTAATCATTGCACTCAATGCTCCCCCTCTCATTTCATAAGAGTGTGTGTGTGTGTGTGTGTGTGTTAATGGGAGTGGGGCTGTTTATTACAGTGATCCTATGCAGACACACTCTGCTGGACGTACCTGCTCTGAATTGTACTAACAAGGGCAGACTAATAGGTCTGTGTGTGTATTGCAGTCGCTCTTTGATATGCTTGTGTGTGTGTGTTTTATGTGTGTAGCATAAGACCCTGTACGTGTGTGTGTGTGTGTGTGTACAATTATTATGTCTGTGAAGGCTTTTGATGAGTCTAGACAAGGGCGAGCAGTGCCGTTCTCAAACGCAGACTGTGCTCCGTCTGTTTCCCAGGAGATGGAGGCCTCTGACCCCTGTGCAAACGCGCCCCCAACCCCGCCCGAGGACCCGGAGCCCTCCCCCTCCCCACGCAAGAAGCGCGGGCGTCGGAAACTAGAGCAACCAGAGAGGAACAAGGGTATATTTCTCACAAAAGTCATGCTACTGCTGTGGTGTGACTTTCCCCTCCCACCTAAATATTTGATAATATCAGTGTGATTATTGATTTATTTGCTAATTGTGGTGCGAATGTGAGACGCTAATTTGAAAGATTTACAGCTGTGCGGGGTCTTGACGTGCCAAATTTATTTTCAAACAAATCACCTCGAGAACATTAGTTGTCAGTTTGTTGAAAACCTTAACAGCCAAATAACTTCCAGACTGACTGTTTGAAGGCCTTCTCGCCACTTTGAATATAGATGCCAGGCAAAAAGTGATGAAAACCATGAGTGTACGTCCTCATTAAACCTCTTGTTAAATGTGTACAAATGGCCCATTTCCTGTAACTTTTTTTCTCCTGCAGACGAGCCAGACGACAGAAATTGCGACTCCCCTAGAGAGGTGAGAGCGTTTTTTTTTTTGTCTTTCATCCCAAAAATGAAGCTAAAAGCTCTCATAGTAGAAGCAGATTTAATAGCATGGTGAGTGCGGGCAGTAGGATTCTTTTATATTTGTCTTTATATATATATATATATTCATCTGGCTGTGTGTGCAGGGGGAGACTGGGAGGCTGCGGAGGAAGCCTGTTCCCAGAGTGACTTTCCAGGCTGGAGATCCGTACTACATCAGCCGGAGGCAGAGAGAAGAATGGCTCAGTCGCTGGAAGATGGAGGTGCGAGAGCGAAAAAGAGGATTTATAGCAACAGTAACTTTTATCTCTGTACAGAAACCACTCTGAATATTTTTTAAAAAGCGCCCGGGCCAGGATAAAAAGCTCCATTAGGAAGTCAAACAGTTAGAAAAGGGTGGTTTGTACGTTCAGTTTTGTAATATTAATGTACTGTAAACACTGACTTGGTTGACGCTTCCAACAGATGATTTGCAAAAGTGCAGCAGTGGTTTCATATCAACTCAACTAAACCGGAAATTCCCTTCAGCCCTCACAGCACAAAAAGTGAACAAAGCTCAGTTGGGCAACATTGCTGAACATGCTATAAATAATCTAGTTTTCATGTGAAGAGGCGAGATTTATCAAACTACGTGCCTTTGCTGTTAAACAATTTTCTTTTCTTTTTCGTCTGAAATAAAAGAAGACAGCAGTCAAATGCCAATGTCGTAAAAATGGACTGTTTGTACAATTTCAACTAAACTATTCTAAAAGAAAGGGAGTTCGGCGGGCCAGTGGGCTCACGACCGAGCTCCAGCAGCAACCTTGTCCGAGTCTGGACACCAATTGCGTCGTCATCTTGGCAAACTTGCACTTAGCCTTTTAGACGTTTTCAAACACACAGTTTTCCTGCTCCCCCCCAATGCTTGAGAGTCTGTTTATTTACATTGGGAAGGAGTGGACTTCCTCTCCAACCTGGATTGGCTGATGAAAGATGAGCAGCCCTCAACCTCCATATTCAATTGGCTTTTTGGAATGAAAGCAACATTCATCTGTCATGGAGAATTGCTGCTTTTAAGGTTGAAGAAAGTTGGCTTTGTTGGTTCCGTTTGGAGAAGCAGAGCATGATGGGGATCGCCTCATTGGCGGAACTGTCGGATCTCGAGCTTAAAAGTGCCATTCCCAACATTTTTGGTTCCATCGTACCTCAGAGACCCATCAGCTGATACCTTCATTAGACCAACGATTGGACTTTCAGTACACGATCACTTTTACTACGCCGGGTAGCAGAAATAATTACTTGTCCATTAGTTTCAGCGCTCCGAGTGAGGGGTGTCGTTATCATTTGCTGAGAAGTCCAAAGCGTTCGAAGACGACGCCTAAAGCATTTAATTAAAACCGGCTATTTTTTAAACAGTCATCGTCAAAGCGGCCAAACCTGAAAATAGAAAGTGCCCATCAAGCGTTTTTAAAACCAAACACGCTGCAGTGGACGTCCGCGAGGAATTCTTCGCCTGGCCGCTGAAACGTCCAGAGGGGAGCGATGACGTCGGTTCCATAAAGTTTCGCAAATTTCAATAACAGCTGCTCGCATATGTTCGTGCCGCCAAACATGTCGGGGGGTGAAACAGGAGAAGTTTGTTGCCCCGACGGAATCGTGCTTTGCCCTCGGTCACACTGGAGGTTTATTAGTTCACACGGGACACACACACACACACACACACACACACACGACGGCTGTGTGTGCTGTTGACCGTCACGCAGCGAGGCCGTGTCGTAGCTGACGTGTGCGAGCGGCGCAATCATTGGCGCGTGCTATGCGTCGACCTTCGCTGAGGAAACGCTAGGTCACATGTTCAGCGAGGTTTCCGGTAATTAAGGACCTCAAGTGTGTTTCTGGGAGAAACAGTCAAAACATTATGAGATGATTGCACCAAATTTGCGGCTAATCAACTGGGCGGTGCTGTGGCCGTGCTCCTAATTAGTTATTATAGATTGCGGTGACTCAGTGGTGATGGCGCAGCTTGTTAGAAGGGGCGATGGCCGGCAGATAAGTGGTTTCTGAACTGGCAAACACACAAACCGATACCCGTACTGGCTTCTTCGCCGATATTTTCAAGCTCTTTTCGCCGATATCTGATGCAATATGCAGCATACACACATTGTTGCTGTTCATAAAGAACACCTTTGGGAAATGGCCCCCTGAATCTGAGGTTTCTGCCATTAAAGGACAAACATATGGCTCAGGGGCCACATCTGGCCCTCGGGACGACTTTATTCGGCCCACATGGAAATATTTTGTATCTATCAGAATTGGCCTGCAGGTAATTCCAGTGCGCACCACTGATACTACAAATCCTAGACTGCATTGCAATAGCGGGGAGTTTGGCACGAGGGAGGCTTTTCAATCTGTTCCCTGCGCGCGACTTCACTGACAAACTCATTGGAGTCTCATGTTCACCGGGTCTGATTGAATCGTAAGCTAACGCTAACCTCTAAAACACGGCTAACCCCCAAAAAAGGGAAACGTGGAGTTTGAAAAGAGAAAAGGCTGCCTTGGAACAAACTAGTGATACGTACTGACTGTGATATTTAAATAAATTCCATCTCAGTGTTAAAAAAAATAAAAAACCATCCTGTTTGGCCCGCGATTTGGAGTCGGTTCTGAAATTTGGCCCCTTCTCATATTGAGTTTGACACCCCTGCATGAAAGGGTTTGTTTTGTTTCAATTTTGCACCCTGGCTTTGATGATGTTACCTTTGACATGAACTTTTTAATGTTGTGCCAATATTATTGTCTATCAGAAATGAGTGTGCCGCCATGCCGGACACTAGCAGGGCTGTTTGTATGAGTTAAAGTCTTAAGAGGCTGGGGGGGGAAAAAAAGGGTCTGTGTCTGTGAAACAGGATGTGGTTGTAAAAGGGGAAGAGAGTCATTCAGGCTGATTGACAGGCAGCAGGGTTGATGTGAAAGTGTGTGTGTGTGTGTGTGTGTGAGAAACTTAATCGAGAGACGCCAACTGAGCAGGTGAAACTACGTGTGGCTGCAGTTTCCTCTTTTGTCAAACATGTTCTGCTGCAGTCAAGGACTCGAGCGCCATAGTTTGACAAGTTTTTTTTTCTTTTTCTTTTATTGAGGCGCTGATAGCGCGGCGCTGAATGATCTTTGATCTAAAGCCAACAGCAGATGCGTAATTGAAGCATATGTAAACACACGTAAACTCTCGCTGGTCAAACACAGACCAGCTTGCGGCTCCAAGCTGCAGACGGCTGTGTGCGGCATATGGAGAGAGAGAGAGGGAGGGAGAGCGAGGTAGAGCATGTGTGACTTCCTGCCAACAGCTTCTTCTCACTTTCTGACTCATTACCTACATGATGTGTCGTTATTTTTTCAGTTTTCTTTTTCTATTTTTTTTTAGTGTAGGAAGAGAAACAGAGGCAGGCTGCGGCGGGTTCTGTCCCTTAATGTCAGCGCGTGCATTAATTGTACAGAAAAGGGAAAGAAAGGAAGGAAGGAAAGCCGACAATAAACGTGCGCAGAAGGGGAAAATATGTGGAAAGACGCAAAGCTGCGTACGAATGAAACAGAGGAAGGAAGCGCGCGTGCCAGAGAGCTCTCCTGGAAAACGTGTTCTCTGACTTAAACAAATATATTAATGAATAAAAACAACACGCAGGCTTACGTCTCACATTCCAATTAAAAGCAGGGACTAGAAAGATGTAAGTTCGCCAGCACTTAGGTGGGAGTTTTAATGCAGATGCTTCCCAACCTGTGAGATGAATCTGATGGGTTGTAATGTGATTAACAGAGGAGATTCAGCTCTGCTACACAAATGGAGTATTGAGATGTGTAAAAGCGAAATGATAAAGTTAATTGTACTTGCACCGTGTTTGAATAAATGCTGTTGGAAACCCAAAAAAGAAAAGAAATTCCGTCCATTCTGATTACCGGTGATTGAGGCTGGGGGAGGTGAATCACCGCCGAGGAGAACAGAGGACGAGCTGCTTCTTCTAGCGTTCTCCCTCATTACTGGAACAACTCCAAAAATGTTTGTCCCTATTAATCACTCAAACCACAAAAAAACACGGGAAAAGGGCCAGGTTTAAAAATACTATAATTATCCTTTAAGGGTGGTGGTGGTGGTGTTGGGGGGGGGGGCAGTGGAAAAAAAATGATTTAAAGGCAAAGACGTGAAAGAGAAGACGCAGGCAGGCAAGCAAATGGGCAGCGAAGAGGAGTGAAAGAAAAAAGTGAAGCAAGAACGAGGCAGATATTGACAAAGCGAGGGAGTGAAAGAAGAGAAAGAAAAACTGTGTGTTTGTGTTTGACGGAGAGGGAGAAGGAGGTGAAATCAGTGATGAAGACAGAGGTTAACCAGTTCCAGGTTTCTGTGTGTGTGTGTGTGCGCGCGTGTATGTGTGCATTTACCCCGTCAGTGGGTTGAACTGCAGCCAGCTGTTAACACCCCACATCAATATCCCATCGCGTTGCTTTCTGAGGGAAACCTGGTAACTGCAGAAACTTTTTCTTTTTTTTTCCATTTTGGGCTTAAAAAAAAAAATATTTTCTCTCTGTGTCTCCGGTTACAGCTAAGAAAATAAATAGTGAGTGGGGGTATAGTGCGCTGTATATATTAGAGTGTGCACTTTTCCCTCGCTGCCTTCGCCTCGATTTGTGCTGATTTAATTTGGCGAGTCACGTTGTCGGCCGCGACCTTGACGTGACCTCTGTTTTGGTGCGTAAAACATCTCAGGATTTGCAAATTGGGGAAATTGAAGGCACCCACGCTCACAAATGCCACCGTAGTAAACAGAAAAGAATCAGCTAATCACATATATATTGAGAAAAGCTAAACATAGTCCGCAGATATGGAGCAGACACTCAGGCTGACGTCGTGCTTGTTACTTACCCACGTTGAAAAACTGTGGGCGGAGCTTCCATCCTGCATCCAAGACGGCCCAAAAATCTTGCAGAATTACCTTGTTACTGAACTGCAATTTTTTGTGATATATGCGGACAATGAAGATTTTTCATTGTCATTATAAATCTGATGGGATATTAAGGGTCTTGATGTATATTTTTGCTTTGCAATTGTGAGAATTGGTGCTAATCAACCCCTACAGAAAACACAATTTTTTGTGATTATGCGGGCACTTTTTTTTTGCTTATCATTATAAATCAGATGAAGTATTTAGTCTTTATGGGTATTTTTGCTTAGATATTTTGTAAATTTGCTCTAATCAATCCCTAGAGAAAAGGAAATTTTTTTTTGGTTTATGTGGGCAGCATTTTTTGCTTCTACAAATTTCTTTGGATGGAATATGGAGGGTTTTTCGCTCTGGGTCTCTCTATGTGCGAGGTGATGAGGTCACCAGCAGCGTGTTTTGTGTAGTTTTGGCATGAAAACAAAGTGTGTGTGGGGCTAATATATATATATATATATATATTTATATAAAACTACTGCCTGTGTACGATGTTGCCCAAACATTTTTGTTTACAACTTGACAATATTCAGAAATAGTTTTCCCAAACATTTGCATGTACACTAACAATATCCAGTGTTCCAACTAAATCCATCCTCTTAAAGCCAGTTATTCGGAGTCTCTGCAGAGTCTTTAGTACAATTAGCTTCTTGTTTAGCGTTTTGCTAAAGGGCGCCGTGTAACAAAAGAGAAGAAAGGGAATCATACTGAGGTGAACGAAGCTTTGAGAGCATGAAGACGTATGAAAGCAAAAAGGTCTACATCAAAGTAGGTGTGTTCCTGCTTTATATGCGCACACGCTTGCTAACATGTTTGCAAAATGCAACTCAACATGCGTCTGTGGACTCGGTGTGGCGTCTTCCTGCCCCCTGGTGGACATGCCAGGAAAAATGCGTGATTCTAAAGAGTCGCTGAGTCGAATTTGACCACTTTTAGTTCATTTCCCGTCTCATGTGACTTGCTGCGTAACTGGTTTTCCAGTAATGTGTGTGTGTTTGGTGTGTGTGTGTGTGTGCACGCATGTAAGGTCCTGACCCTAACACATCCTATTGCCTAGTCAACTCAGAGGCTTACATAACCTTTGACCTGCCGTGCATGTACACGCCTCATACGCGCACACGTGAGCACCAGCTTGGATTGTGTGTGTGTGTATGTGTGTGTGTGTTGTCATCATCTCCCCTTAAACCCCACTCATAACTCATTTGCTGCTGGAGTCAGTGTGTGTGTGTGTGTGTGTGTGTGTCGTGGAAGTTCACCTAAACATCTGTTAGGTGAAGGAGCCAGTAAATCAAACACTTTACTGCCGGCCAATGGGAAGCGAGTGCGAGGGTAAAGAGAGCTTTAGGGCGAGCGCAGCCGGGGAGACACGGAGAGGAAACCGTAGGAGGAAGAGGAGGAGGAGGAGGTAAGAGACGGAGAGAAAGACGGAGAAAATGACAGAGAGAAAGAGAGCCAGGGAGGAACACGGCCATGTCCGGTCTGTAAGTGATTTAAGCCTTTTTCTCCTCCATGTGCGCACGTGTTGCGACTCTGTACAGAAATGTATGCTGGAGCGTTCGCTTCCTCTCGGCCTGGAAGTGATACAAGCTGCTCGTTATCAACAACTTCTTCCATAGCTGCTTTTGTTCCCTCTCATTAGCTATTCACTCCGGCTTCATGTTGAAAAGGCGGGTGTTTTGGGCTTTTTTTTTTTTTGGGGAAGGCAACAAGGCTCTTTGTTTGACCCCCTGACGTTCTTGTCGTTTCATTTGGACTTTCACTGAATGTCCTACAGAGCAGCTGGGCACAAAACACGCCGTCAAACCTCAGCTTACAACCTTGTAAAGGCCGCTGACCTCTTAAAACAAAGCACGCCGGGCTGGTGAAGCTTTCGTCCACCGCTTGTGACCAAGACGATCCAAAACAGACTTTTGTTGTTGTTGTTTTATTGGAACTAGATTAAAAAACAATGGAAATTAGGGGTGTCCTGATCCGATATTGATATCGGATATCGGTCCGATATGAGCAAAAAAGCAAACAAAAACAAGTGTTTGTTTATATCAGCCTGCATCTAAAATCTCCGAAGAATCTACTTCTTATGTTTAAGGTTGAAATGTATGTAAGCCATTGGTTAATAATAAATGGGTCAGTTTTTCTCATAGCTACTGTTGCTTACTATTGTTCTCTGTTTAAGTAATATCACTTGATCAAGCTTTTTCTAACATTCCATCCTACAAAATAAGTAATAAGGTATGTATGATTCGTGCTAATAGCATATCCGATCGATATCGGTATCGGCCAATACTCAAGGCTGCAATATCGGTATCTTATTAGCATTGTATGTGAAAAAGTTGCATCGGGACACCTCTAATGTAAATTCTAAGCATTTATATTTCCTTTACAGTGTCATTTTTCTTTGAAAGAAATGTTCAGTAATTGTGGTGTATCGTATTGTGGCCACAGCAAACTCATCTCGTCCAACATGTCTTACATATAAATGTCACCTGACCACAATGACTGAAATGATCACAGTACTTTGACATTTATGATATGAAGAGCAGTTAAATCTTCTTGCCGTCAAGGAAAATTCAAATAATTGACAAACGACAAGGAGTTAACCAGATTTTTGGGGGGGTTTAAATCAGTAAACGGACAATAATTGAGTGTTTTTGTTGTTTTATTGATACAGAACAGAGGATTTAGGTGAACAATTAAAAGCATTTCCTGTTTGGTGATTTTCTCCCATAGAACCAAGTCATTTTTAGTCAAAGCAGCTGAATGGGTTTTGTTTATCCACCATTTGCTTTTGTTGGGGGGAGATAACTGGTAAAAGCAATTCCGCTTTTCACTCCCAGTGGAAGGAGTATTGTGCTACACCGTTGGCACAACACTTAAGCACTCTTAGGTCCTTAATCAGGCATCAGACAGACACTTTTGGATTTATTTTACGACCAGAGTGACCCGTTTTGCAGACACCCAGGTTGACTCCTGATAGTCTCATTAGTGGAGAAACAAGGCCAAGCGAGCGGCGGGTTTGGTTCGATTCAGGTCAGGCGCTTTGGCATTGTCCTGAAACAGCCGTTTGACACATATTGTTTGCTTCATTTCATTACAAGAGACGGCTCTTGAGCCTTATGGAGAAGCTCTGATTGTTTTCCTCTCTAATGCGTCCCACAGCTGCGATGGAACCTAATGAAAGAGCAGACACTGCCCGCCGACAATGAGCCAGAGATATCTAAATTGCAGTGCGTTGGTGCGTCTTGTATGAATTCCAATGTTTGTTGAGCAAGAGGTGGGTTCACTCCGAGTTCAGGGTCGGTCACGGTCATAAAAGGGGCGTGGCTTCAGAAATGGCTCATTGGCTAGGTCACGGGGTGAGGGGTGAGGGGTCAAGGGGGGGCGGCACAGCGAGTGAAAACACTGACCAGGCCACGGGGTTCGTCAAAGTTCAAAGTCGTAACTCAGAAAAAACGTTACAACCTCTCTGCGGCTCTCCACCTTTCTCCGGCCGGCCTTTAAATGTCCCCCCACATGGAAACTCTGCTTTCTGTCGAACTCCTCAAGCATCTAAACATCTGCTAATTTGAATTTCTGCCGCCAGCCAGCACTTTTTTCGGACTATTTGCATGCAAGCGTAGCCACTGACAGCAACCACTCTCAGCAAGTGCAACAAAACCAAAATAAAGTCTGTGATTGCGAGATGGATTTGACACATTAAAAACCCTTGAATAAAAAGACAAGCTGGCATATAAACTCTTCCAATAAAGTTTGTGAACGTTATTTCAGTCAATCGTTTCTCCCCTTTAATGATACCAGTTGGTGTTGTATTTTATACCATTGCAAAGCCTGAATAGTCATCTTTACAACGAGGTACAACTTGTATGGATCGTGCATTTATGGAATGAGCAACACAGCGAAATGTGTGGGTAACGTCCCCCCAAAATGTTACTCTTGTTGTAAGTTTCAAGTGCTGTTACTTTTTTAATGGACCTGATTTAATAGTAGATGCACAAAAAAGCCCCCCAAATTCCATCCTGTTCAATCAAAACGACCTCAACTAGCTGTATCCGTCTGTCTTCCACCTTCTGCTCTGGTTATGCGTTGGCTTTCCCAACATTCCCCTCAATGGCGAGAGATGTAATAGATTCCTCCCATCATGATTTAGCGCCTGTATATCCTGTCCGACCAGTCTGAGATACTTCACATTGTTAATACCCTCTAATGGACAGAAACGCCCGGCTAAAAGAGCCCTCACTTCCATTTGTGTTGTGTTTTGGGATGCGTGCTCGCTGAGAGGCATCCGCGGCTGACGGCGCTCCATCGGGTGTCGCTTTTACTCCCGGCGAGTCGCAACAATGTGATTTACTTGTGAAGTTGCGCCGGGTGATTTGTTTGAGCGCTAAAGCTTCACAATCATCGGCTCCAAGTCCAGTCAAACGCAGAAAAATTGAGCTATCATGACATGTTTGTAAGCGTCCATGTTCTTTCACAGTGACAGTGCTTTCCACCATTGAGAAACATTTCAGTTTCATTGTGGAGATTGAGGTTTGGTTTGAGTGAAGCACAAAAAAAGCGGTTAGAACTGGGAAAAGATTGGTTTTACGCATGCATGACTCACTTATATGGTCAAGTGGGGTTTTTGGTTAGCGATGATTCCAAACCATGACACCATTTTCTCCTCTTTTAGATATCGATTTAGACTTCAACAGTCCACGCCTTATCTGTTTTCTTATTTTTAACTCAAAAGTGATATCCATGTGCTCCTAAAGGGAATTAGGGAATAACTGTTGATGCTGCTCCCCTCCAAACTGATGTCTCATGTCTGTGGGGCTGCAAATAAAGTTAAAAGCACTGTAATAATTTGAATTACCAAAAGCCGAGTGGTAGCCTGGAACGAGAGCGGAAGTCTTCCAGTTTTATTACTGTCAACTGGCCTAATTACCTTGCGTTTTATGGGCTGTAGCTGGCAATTTAAAATCTCACTTGTTCGCACTTTTACTCTTTACATGCCTGATAATATATTGATGCTTAGATAAGATAAGATTATGTTTTATTAATCCCACAGTGGGGAAATTTGCACCAGAGTGCAGAAGCCGAGCAGTATTAAGTGAAAAAGCACACAGTAGAAGAATAAATATATGCGATGCGGCGCCATATTTACTTTACTGCTCCTGGAAAAATGCTAAGCACAAGCAAGATTTTTTTTTGGTGTGATTAACGTAGGTATTTCCCAGCGTATAGATATACCTCACAGTATATAAAACAACCCCGTGTTATTTAGTCATGCAGCGAAACATAAATGCGAGCGTAACCGTGCGTAATGGTATTAAGTCGTGAAATTCTTTCTGTTAGAGCTCTAGCGCGTCGTTGAGCCAGATGTAGCAGTCAGGAAAAAAAAGTTGTAAAAGAAAGTGGATTCCGTGCCTTTGATAGAGCTGGTTGACAGCTGTGTGGGCAGGGAGGGGGGAAAAAAAGGAAAAGTGACTGATCCAGCCCACCTGCTGAGTGCACTTAAATGGAGTAAAAATGAAAAGTTCCCCGAGACTGGCAGCTCCCAAACATGCCACGGTTGAAAGACCTCATTGTTTTAAGAAGTTTTCACAGATAATTATGTTTATATGCGTAGACCTGCAGGGTTTTTTGTTTTTTTTTCTCAAGCCTAAATGGAATTTTGCTCTAAAGACTGGGAAGACTTGAAATTCCACATGTGAGATTTACATCAACCTCGCTGCGCAGGATGTTGTTTTCCACATGTCTTTGTGAGGCCGTGCCACCAGAAACGGCTCGACGACGACATGCTGTGATATGAGCCACCAAAGCAGGAAGCGTCTTTTTGTTTTTTCAAGCACGGCTACGCGAT
>CAESWR010001025.1:106919-118069 GCA_903171835.1 Mullus surmuletus
ACCCCCCCCCCCCCCCCCCCCCCCCCCCCCGTGTTCGAGCGTTAAAGTGCGTCTTTATGCGCGGTTGTAGCTTCTGGTTGTTGTTGCTGCAGTAGCTGTGAGCCATTGTGTGTTTTTCCGCTGCTGGATCAATGGAATTTGAATGAGAAATTGCGCCGCCCTCACAAAGTAGCTGTAAAAATGAATGGATTTTTATTCTAACGGTGGGTTTCATCGAAATCTGCGCCTTTTGACGACGTGCCATTAGTGCAATACTGCGTGTAAGTGCGTGTGCTCCCCGTTATGTAAGTGTTTTGCCATCATGGGTGTGTTTTCTCTCTCTCTGCCACCCAATGCACGTTGGTAAGAGAAGAGGCTCGACGTGCATACAAACCAGTCTGCTGGTGTGTGTGTGTGTGTGTGTGTGTGTGCGTGGTCATCGCCTCATGGAAGGAAAGCTGCTTGAGGATGGACTGAACAGGTGATGCTGGTCCAACAAAGGGTGTGATGTCTGTAACATAGATATCTGTAACATAGACATCACACCCTTTGTTGGGTGGATTTGCAGGCGGATCCACTCTGCACCGAGGCTGATGGGCCTGTCTCATGTGGGATTTGGGAATCCTCAAGGGTGTGTTAGGGGTGTGGTGGTGGTGGTGGGGGGGGTCCCGGGGTCCTCAATGCAACACGGCATAATGGATAGAATGCATTAGAGAGGATCCTAATTGGATGACGTAACCGCTGGCTGACACATGATCTATTGCAAGAGGGCTGAATCTGCTTCTGTGTCTTTATGATAAACTGCCTTGTCTTTTCATCTGCACATATCGATGAAATAACTGTGGTTTTTACAGCAGTATGAAGCAGTAGAGGGAGGGAAAAACCTGTGAGCTGCACCGTAAATGGGTAGCACGGCGAGCAGGAGGACTTTAGGATGCGAGCGTCCGTCCAAAGTGAGGCTGCAGGGTGTGACTGGTTCGGTGAATTATCTGTGATGTCCTGATCAATACTCTCCATCCCAGCCTTTAAATGTTTTCTGATATCGGGGTTTATGTTTGCATAGATGTCGCCGTGCAGTCATAAATACAAATACATCCAGCATGCTGACACCGTGGAACGAAACTGTGAAATTGATCTGGTTATTAAATCATTGATGAATGAGCTATGAATGAAAGTGTAACGGGAGAGTGTGACCATTATAGGAAAGAGGTATCACTCTGTCGTAAAAGAAACGGCCCTAATCTTGGAGACTTAACGTGTGTCCATGCAGGCAGGCTATAGTCTTTTTTTTCATCCTAGCATCACAAATTTTAATGATTATTGTCCTTATTTCAGCTCTTACCGATCCATAAAAAACATTCCCGTATTAGCGCTGGCACACCTGTAATTTTCACATTTCACAGCCCCTGATGGAATTCTGTTCTGTCCGGAGGTCTCTGCTGCTTCTCGCCCAGTGTTGGCGGGCATGGCGCCACATGACCCGATAATTGATGTGCACGGCTATTAATTCTGGATCCATGCACGCCAATCATGGCTGCAGATCTGTGATTGCAACCGCTTCTATCAAGCCACAAACAGCCCCGAGATGAATTTGCTCAGAGAAATATGACTGGAAAGCAGTATTGAGATGGACTCCAACTGAATTTTTGGTTTTTTTGTGTTGTTTTTTCGTACCTCTAGTACATTCAGGAGCCTCCATACAGTAGTGCACGCAGTTCATACACATCTGAGTCATACTTTGTCTTAGCATTGTGTCATGACCTCTGAACTTCCCTGATCTGTCGCATTCTTTAGTGCAACAGTGGACTACGACGTTGCGTGCTGTTACCATAGAGATACAGTCAGACGACATACGCTTGTTTTGTAGACAAAAAGTCACGGAAAAAAATATAGGAGGGGCAGGAAACCTTCAAATCGTGCATATTTGATCAGGTCCTGCACACCTGACCGCTCGCTGCATAAGGCGGACACGCCTGTCAGTTTTTTGGGGAACATCTGAAATGTGTGTCTTGTGGAGGAATAAAGAATAAAAGAAGGCAATGCAGAGGCCGCTACTCCCATCAATAGTAATAGTCTTGAGACGCCGGCTCCAATCCCAAAATTAACGGTGCCAGCTGGGCGTGTGTGTTGGGAAGATTTAGCGTGTGCGCAAAATCTGTGTGTGCTAAGACAATTACACGAAGAATTTGTCCTTTAGTTGAGACGGCCAAAAGGAGGAACTAAAGGTAGTGTGTGTGGTTGTGTGTGTGTGTGTGAGTGTGGAAACATGGCCCTAATCCTCAGAGTGGTGTCCTAGTTTGTTGTGTCACTGCTGTTGTTATTGTCTGTTTATCTGTGTGTGATTCACTAATGGGTTATTCATGCGTGAAGTTCCAGTAGAACAACTCTTTTAAACCACCAATTCTCTGTGTGTGTGTGTAAGCGTATGTGTGTTAATGTCTATTTTTATCTCCAATCAGTTGTAAATTTGTCAGGTTTGTCTTCTGCACGTTTGTTCTGGCTTTTTAAATAGCACATGCAGACACACACACACACACACACACAATCAGCATCACATATCTGCAGCAAGGTAACGTCGACACACAACGACACACATAGACACATGCATACATGCCTTGCACACCCTCCCTGCGGCCATTGTGGTCCAGATCAGGCAGGAGTCAGCAGCTGTCTACTCCTTTCTTCTCACTTACAGCATGCATCAACACACACACACACACACACTCACACCCCACACACACACACACACACACACACACACACACACACACACACTGCACATGGTCCGAAATGGACATATGAGGGTGTCAGCAGCTACTATGTCAAATTTGAGCCCTTTTGAAGCTCACTTTTATTTCTCCTTTTTTTCTGATCCGTAGCTCTGTTTTTTATACTCTACTGTCTTTTTTTTAACTCAACTGACTTTCTTGCGAAGGGTGAGTCGGTTCATTTAAATACGCTTATACCCGCATTTCTCCTCTCCAGGCTGATTCTTTGAGCCAAAGAGTCAGGATCTTTTCCAACATTGATTTACAAACTGTAAGTCAATGTAAGTCAATAACTTTATGTTTTTCTATGACACAGTTTACGTCACCTAAAGAAGAATTGTGTACATTACAAGTATCCTCTCCTGCTAGCTTTTGCTTTACCTTGCGTTTTTAATATTAAACATGAGGGTCGCTGTTGAGTGTCTGATTAAGATTCATATTTGTGGTGCACAGTGACAAAAAAGCTTTTGGATGACCAGTGGCAGCTTTTAGCGGCCGTGTGTTGCCGCCACAGAATCTGATACCTTGGATCGATTGTTTTGGCTGCTAGTCATGAAAAGTGGACGATCAATCGGTGCATTCCCCATGAAACATGAGTAGGGTTGAGAGCGAACTTTAAATGTGTTTCACTCCCATGCTGCCTCATCAGCTCGTGGAAGTGGTAGTCCACCTCCTTGCAAAAGAACATACACATGCTTAAACTCAAAGCTTTGCATTTCCATTCAACAAAAGGTGGGTGTGTAGAATGTGTGCGTGGGTGTGTCGCTGCAAACATGCGTGACATTGTGAAGATCTTGACTTTGGAAGATAAAAATCACCCGCTGTTTCTCATTCATTATTAATTAGTGCCCTATTAAAAAAAACTGCAGGAGGAAAAGGGAGGGAGGGGGATCAGGGTGTGTCTCAGTGCGTGCATGTGTGTGTGTGCACTCACTTTATGTCTACATTTGTCCATCTGTGTGTGTGTGCGCGCGCATGTGTGCTACAGCAGCTGGTACAAGGCTGAGTGAGAAGTGTGTGTGTGTGTGGGTGTGTGTTGGCTGTCTCCGTCATAGCAGCTATGACACAGCAGAAAGCGCACAGACTGCTGACCCACAGTGAAGCACTCTGGGATTGCTCTGCGCTGTTCAGCCTGGTGGTCCTGCTGGAATCAGCGGAGCCACAAACGGAGTCGGCTTTTTTCGGGCGGTGTCGAGTCGTGTCAGGTCGCGTCACATAATCGCCGTCTGTCCGCATGCATCAGGCACTTTCCTCTCCTGACTTTGTCTTGCTCCACAGCACAGAGCGTGCAAAAGTTGGCGGTGGAGGAGCAGGGCAAGCCCTCAAATTTAGGGCGGATCCCTGTGATAACATCGAAAGTGCTTCATTAATTATAGATAGGAAATTTGCTGCAGCAAAGTTTGAAGCACAGAAGCAAAGCATGCATGTATAACTTAAAAAATACAAAAGAAATTCACATAATTGCACATAAATGATATATACAACCCAGTGTATAGGATCTAGAAGAAATACTACAACAGCACTACTTTGTTGCATATTAATTATGTGCTACACAGCTTATGATATATGAATGAACTAAAAACTAATATAATTCAATAATAAACACTTTTTGTTAATGATATCTTAAGAAAAGCATGCCTTTTCTTCCTCATGTCGCATTGGCAAACCTCACCCGCATGGCCCTATCAGGTCACATCATGTCGCATCAGAACAACCTCAACTCGCCACACGAGTCCAGCCACAGTCAGCGACGTCGTCTTAAGGCTGTGTTTGTGACGAAGAACTGGTGCTAAATCGTGGAAATCGCCAATTCAAAGAGAATACATAGCCACTGGTTGTTTCTGATCAATTGTGCTCCGATAATACACTTCACCATAGAGTGACCACTGGTTCTTTAAGTGCGTCGAGGCCAGCCAACGTTCTGTCCCACACAATACAGCGGCTGTTTGGCAACTGTGTAGCTCTGGTGACACCAACAATGCGAGGAATAGTGATTGTCAAAGGTAGATACAGCAATCGTAGCATACAGGCGGGTCAGCTGACTGTCTGTGGGACAACAAAAGCCAAACAAAACATGGAAGATAAGGTTTCTTCTGTGCTGAAACGCAGTATAATGGAGGACGGAGCAGCCAGGGATGGAACAATAGTCGAGACAGTCTTACTTTCCAAGAGATGGGGACCAACTGGGAGCTCTCAACGTCCACAAAATCCTGCATGTGATCACAATTAGCTTGCATATGCTGCTCCGTAATGGTTCAGCCCCACTTATTCTCCCATTTAGCTCTGGTAAATAGGATTTGCAGAGTGAAAAAACATGAACAGATAAAAGGTTAGAGCAGAGGTGGGCAAACTAAGGCCCGGGGGCCACATGCGGCCCGATTAACTATTTAATCCGGCCCGCAGAGCCTTCACAATAATTTCTCCAAAAGCCAAATTAAGAAGGTTGCCAGCTTGATTGTTTAGAAAAAGTGTCAGACCCCCCCTTCACCTAGCGTGCTAACATGCCCTCTCAAGAAGGTGGGGCCAAACATCATTTGGAGCTTCATCATCCATCAATGGCTGGACCAATTTACAGGCTCTTCAAAATATTTTCTCTGTCAATAGTCCGTCAAGCACAATCTTTAGTTAACCTTCAATCCTCCTTTGGGGGTTAGTTTCCTGCACCACCTGGCCGGCCCCTTCATCAAGATCTAAAACCCAATGTGGCCCTTCAGACGAAATGATTGCCCACCCCTGGGTTAGAGCATGGCTGGGCAATAATGACAAAAACATTTTGGCCAGATTTAAAAATAAGCGTGAAAGAGGGTAGAATTTTATATAGGCATCAGTCAATGAGAATATGTTTGATGGTATCTGAGTTTTTGCTATCTCTGATGTCCCTTCAGTGGGAATCCATGGTGGAAGTAATGTGTTTCTGCTTTAGATGTTCCTCTCTGCACCCTGAACTCATTCGACCACCAGAACGCCTTGTTGTCTTTTGTCTTTGAAGAGTGTTTCCGTGTGTGGCTTTTGAATGTTTACATGGTTCGAAGGATCAGGATTCATGATCATGATCACAGATCTGCAAGACAAGCAGGACTACTTTTTTCCCATGAAAGTGCGTACACATCTTATTATTAGAAGTCTATGAGGCAAGCAGCAGTACCAAAACAATCCTTTCGGTTTGGCTCTGGGCCAGCTGGAACAGCAACAATCGACTGTTGGCTTTGTTGCTAGTCGGTGGCCGGATAGTGAACAATGTGGGTTATTTGTCATTAAAATTTGCTTGTAGAATAAGACCGGAATGTCTCTTTTAAAAGTCAACAAGACTCGCATTACTGAACTCCATCTTGGTCCCTTACACCTTAATAACTGCGAAGTAGCATCTTGGGTGTCTTTCTGCTGCATTGATGGAGCTGGAGATGTTGAGATCATTGGGAAACACCTGCCTATGAATCAATCCATCTATCAGTCCATCAATGGCACTGGAGTATTGTGGTACATTAACCTCTAGGGTAGAAATATCTGCACCAAAATCAATAAATTACAGTTTTGGGGAATTGCAGTACGAGTAAAATCTTTTCTGTTTGTTTTTCATTTTAATTGTTGGTGGTTTTTCAAAAAAAAAAAAAAATCACCTCTTGATAGATGTAAAAGGAAAAAAAAACAAATTATCCAGATGGGATCACTGTAAGAAAAGATTTTTAGTTTTTTTTAATCAATTCTAACTAGAAACTCCCCTTGGTTTTAGCATGCGTCCCCATGCTGGCATTCGAGGGGTTTTTGCATGCGCGCCTGAGGCCAAGGGCCCCCCCCCACTTCCCATCTCCTGGGAAACCAATCTTTTATTCTGCTGCCAAGCCCCTCAGGACACTCACTGCTTTCCATACTGCACACCCCCCACCACCACCGTCGTGCTCGCTTTATGTTTCATCCCGACACAATCGTCCCCTTCTCCTCTCCCTGCTTGTTGCCATTTTTCCCCATCTTGCCCTGCTGACCCCTTGTCTCGGCCATTCCCGAATGAGAGTCCATCCTGCAGTATCAATATTTTCTGCATCTTTTCTGTAGATATCGCAGCATTTGAACCTTCTGTCCCCCTGCCTGGTTGGGATGGAGCGAGGTGTGAGATGGTTCACCACAATCCTGGATTTTTGTGTCAGAATCTGGTACAAATTTCAGGCTCAACATGTTTTCACTCATTATTCTGCACACCGTTCCCTCTCTCTTCTCGTCTCCCCTCTGCTTCCCCTCTCCATTCTCCTCCGTCTCATTGAGTTGATTCTCTGTGACTGGGACGCCATTGTGTCCAGCCATCAAACACATTGCATACAGCCATCCATGCAGAATACACACATGCACTCAAGCAATGTTGGTAGAAAAACCTCTCTGTTTGGTGATGCCCTGAGCGGTGTTTGATACTGGATGCAAAAGCAAATGCAAATATATTTATTTATTTAATCTTTTTTGAAATAAATGTTCTCTGTTTTTATGTTGAAAGATTTTTGGGCATCGGGAGGCTGGCACACCCTTGCTCCTATCATTTAATTCCCATCCAGAATTAGATCAAAGGGGTTTCGGATGCACAATGCTCCAAATTAGCATAAAACCCCCAAACACCAAAGCCTTGAAATGTGCGTTAATTAAAGGTTTAAACCCTGAAAATGAAACAAAGGGTTCCTGGCTGCACGGGGCCGGGCGGGGCAAGGCACCCTCATAAACAGGGGGAGCATGTGTATGGTAATCTGAAAATAACATAGCCAAAAGGTTATCTGTAAGAAATCATCCAGAATTAATTTTTGAAAAGTGAAACATACAGAAAAAATGTATTCATTTTGTCTAATTAGATCCACGTTTCTTTAATCAAAGCTCTGTGGGACCATTAAAATGCACAAATTAAGATAAATCCAGTATCCATGCTACAGTCTCAATCAGAGTCGTAATTCTGACTTTAATCTGAGAATCTGAATAAAGTCACAATTAAGATATTTCAAGGCTCAACCAATGGCCGATGCTCCTTCCACTGATGGTTTATTCCAATGCAGAGGTACATTCGCACCAAACAAGAGGCCAAAATCTAAAATTGAAGGCAATAAGAAATGTCTGCATGTACGCAGAGGCCAGACCATGCTGCTCCACTCATCTCTATCCTACTGGAACCAAAAATGACCAGTAGCTGTCCCACGTGTATACTTGGACTAGTGAGGCCAACCAAAGCGTTTCGGGGTGTCCTTCTGTGATTGGATCGCATAACAAAACCAACAGAAGGTACAAATCCTTGGCTTTCTCTCCAGAATTCTGTCTTTAAAGTCTGGTTCCTTCTCCTAATAAGCATTGGACTCAATTATACATCTGCTGCATGCGTTCTACTTAATATTATTATGAATTGGAACACTCAGAGCTTGGGGGAACTGTTTCCTCAGACATGAGGGCTAACTTTGAATAATTTGTAAAATGCATTGGTGGGGAATACAACTAATACATCAGCATTGTAAGATATCTTTGGTTCAGGAAAATGCTTGCACCCCCTCATACATTTGCATATTTTGTTATTTAAATATTCTATAGTTTTTTATTCTTGGACCATACCCATTGACCTTTTACACTACAGGCCAAAACAACCTTAAAGAGCAGTGAGCCAGCACGTTAGCAACCCCAGTGATGGAAAACTTTGCAAGGAGGGCAGTGGAGGAGGGGTTGGAGGGCGGAATCTAGCGCAGGGTGCCTAACAGACGGACTATACTGGTCGGTCTGGGTGTGTTAGTCCAACCTTACCTGGAGTTCTTTACTCCCATTTAGATCAAGCTAAAGTCTACATGTATTTTATTAAACCAGGAAAAAGTTCTTAAGTGCATACATGAAAGTCTTACCCTTCCTGTTTGTTTATTGGTGAAGCAGGTCTCAGAATTACCCTGTTGCCGTCCTCAACTATCTTTTACTTTGCGGCATTTGTACACGGAAGCCTTGGACCGTGTCGCGAAAAGAGCGCTCAGAGCTGAGGGAAAATGAGTGGTTTCCAGATGGGGTGTCATTCAAAAGACACCCCGATGAGTCATGCGTGCATCTTTCTTCCCACAAGAAACCTCTCTCTCGCAAACCTGCTAAATGCCTTTTCTTTTACATTCTCCCGGTAGAACTATGGCTGCCAACATGGGGTCCATGCGTATCCTCATCAAGGGAGGGAAAGTGGTCAACGATGACTTCACCCAGGAAGCGGACGTCTACATCGAGAACGGCATCATTCAGCAGGTAGTCCACCTTAACACACACACACACACTCTCTTTATGGGTGTTCTCTCACCTATGCTCTCCAGGGTCTCCCAGCTGTACTTCTGACTCAATTCATTGAAACACTGGCAAGAGCATAAACGCTCCACATTTAGCCCACTGAATGTTGTCATGGAAATGAGCATCAGTTTATGTGAAGGAGGCGGACTTGACTCAGAAATCTCAGTTTACTCCCACTGAATCCTTTTACTCCCACGGCAGCAGGAAAGCTTCCTCACACTTACTTCCATCAAAGGGTCTCTGATGATATGGTGGGCACCACAAACTGGTCATTTTAAGGGTCTTAAGCTAGAGATCCAATTAGGAAGGTTTCAGTTGAGTAGAATTTATTGATATTGGTGGTGTCTATCTATTTGTGAAGCTAGAAACCTTAGAAATATGAGAATAGAAGGGGGGAAAAGAAATTGATAATGGTTTAGCAAATTATCAGAATATTTCCTTCATAGGGAAGGTAGCCGCCATAACAGTATCCCCTACTTTCTTATCTCTTTGACCATAAACTGGACTGTAATTTACAAAATCATCAGAAGAAGCAGAGAGGGAGAACTCTAAAATGCTGCTGATACCCCAAACTTGATAGCAAATCAGCTGAGGAATCGAGATTATCAGACTTTTTTCAACCCCTGCTGGCCATTACTACAAAGAAGTGAGATTTAACTAAAGATGAAGGCGAGAACATCTTCCAGAAGCTTCCACGTGAGCCTCTTGCTTGGTTACCAGTGTGTGTTTGTGTTTCCTGCCAACAGGTTGGGAAGGAACTGATGATTCCAGGCGGGGCCAAGGTGATCGACGCCTCTGGGAAGCTGGTGCTGCCCGGAGGGATCGACACCAGTGTGCATCTGCAGGACACTTTCATGAATGCCACCATCCAGGATGACTTCTACAGTGGGACCAAGGTGCTCACACACACACACACATACACACATACACATACACACAGACCAAAGAGAGACAGCTGTCATGCTTTCTCTCTGAGTCCCCATCTTCAACTGTCCATCCCTGCTTTCAGCGTCACACACTCATAAAGACTAATGACCACACATGTTGTCGTGTGGGTCCTAGAGGGAGTCAACCCCAAACAGCTGCCCCCTCCGTGTCGGCTAGAAAGCAGCAACTTCTCTTTTTACACACTCCTCACACTTGACACACCCACAGCTGTTCAGCTTTATCCAGACCGGCTTTATTAGTTCATTTCCTACAGATGATCTCCATGTTTTCCGATCCCCCCCGAGACTCGCAGCTGGGAGGGCGACTTAAAAATTCAGAAGAGGTTGTTTTAATTTAATACCCCCGTGGCTTTATACGCGTGCATCAGAAGGTTGGTGTTGCTGTTGCCTGGACCTGTTTTTGTCACTAGAGATTTTCCTCAGCATGTCAAGCTTGTGGCAAAATATAAACAGAAGGTCAAGAAAGAATCATTTGGACGCATACTCCTTGCACTGATTAATTAATTGTAAATAAATATCAATGCAACGTTGTTTTATTCAAATATTACAACATTTTTATTCTATATCTTGCGGTGTGGATGCGAACCATTTATTTCTGTGTCGGGTTTAAACCCCAGATGCTGCTCTTTGCTTCTCTCCAATCCAACATACGGCCAAAGCTGATACAGGAGGCATCACAAAGGGTGTGCGGCTCTCGTTAGCATTAGCAAACCCTGACGATTAGCAACACTCCCCCATGATGGCTGAATTTGAATGGGATAGAGCGGCTCCCACAGTGAACAGAGTGGCCTGATTTTGGCGCTAAGGTGATTAACAAGAGCCACGACGTTTGCAACTGTGATCCTCTAAAGCAGGATCTAAAGACACATCCTAGGTCAACGCAGACAACTATTGATAAATAAAGAAGTATTTACAATTTGGAATTAATTCCCATTTGTGAATCAATCAATTAACAATCACTCTAAATATTTAAAAAGGAAATTATTTTTATGTGCCTGGACGGGTCATAATGTACCTGAGGTGGCAGCCCAATTGGAGCCCATGTATGGGAAACAATGCAGACATATGGCATTGCGTTAGCTTTAGCCAACATCTCTTTTCCAGCCGATCATTCAGGCCGCCATTTCTTCTCAATAAAGATCTGCGTCCTCTAAGGAAAGCTGGTGATTATCAGCGGGACATCCTAAGC
>CAESWR010001026.1:23033-34559 GCA_903171835.1 Mullus surmuletus
TAAAAAAAAAAAAAGAAAAGCGCTACTGGTCATTTAGATGAACGCAGGTTAATTAATGATAGAAGCCGCAGCCTCTGAGGTGAAACATTCCGCTCGGCTGGTTGGATGACGTGCGGCGTCCTGGAATCCGGACGAGGACAGAAGTTATGCCAAACATCGCAGCTCGCTGACCTCACGATGTTTCAAGAGAGCGGAGATCAGCGAGGCGGGAGATCAGCGAGGCGGAAGACGCCGTCGCTGCTCTGGATTCCTCCAAAGTTCCATCAGCGGTCGATAAAACCTGTCAGGGATGAGATGAGAAATGACGTTCTGATGTTTCCTCAGGGAGCGCTCGGAGCTGCTGGAGGAGGCCAAGAAGATGGAGGCGGCCAAGTTCCGCTACATCCTGCCGGTGTACGGGATCTGCGAGGACCCCCAGGGGCTGGTGATGGAGTACATGGAGACGGGCTCGCTGGAGACGCTGCTGGCCACCGAGCCGCTGCCCTGGGAGCTCCGCTTCCGCATCATCCACGAGACGGCGGTGGGGATGAACTTCCTGCACTGCATGAACCCGCCGCTGCTCCACCTGGACCTGAAGCCCGCCAACATCCTGCTGGACGCCCACTACCACGTCAAGGTAGAGCCCGCCATCAACTTCAACCCCTTTCTTTTTTTTATTTTCCTCAAATCACTAAAGGATAAAGTAAATGACACATCAAAGGTTTATTTATCCAATATTATGAAAAAGTAGTGGGACGTTTTCATCTTTAGCAACACTAAAAACACCCAGTCACAAGCTGAGCTCATCCAAATGTAACGCCTTTTTTCCGTACAAAAAAAATCCAAAAAATGATGGGGAAACGGTAACATTTTTTTTCTTTAGTAAGATTTTTAATTCTCATCCAAAGAACAAAATCTGTTTTTTTGTTCAGTTACACACAAAAATAAAAAAGCATTTCTTTTTTAAGTACGGGGAAATAGTGAGATTGTTTGTGACACTAAAAAGGCCCACATTCACTAGTCGAGCTCGTTCAAAGTGTAACGCCTTGTTTCTGTTCAATTATTAAAGTTGGTGAGCAAAGAAATCTGATCACAAAAGTATATGAAAAGTATATTCTAAAAAATCATGGGGGATTTTTTTGTATTTTTGTGATACTAAAAGGCCCTTAGTCACAGGTCAAGCTCATCTAAAGTGTCTCCCTTTTTTGTGTTAAATTATTAACGTTTCTAACTGAAAAAAGTTGATCACAAAAATGAAAAAATATTTAAAAAATGTGGAGAAATAATGGGATTTTGTGGGGGGTTTTGACACTAAAAAGGCCCTCAGCTACTGACAACCATCAATTTCACCCTCCACCTGTGCTCGTTTAGAGGCTGATTTAAACCTCCCAATTTGGGGGTTTTAACGTGAATTTCAGGCCGTGAGGTGCTTTTGTTCTTGCCGTTCGTCCATTTTAAGATGACAGCCCTCGCTCTGGGCAGACAGGTGCCTCTCAGCGCCGCTCCAGCCTCCCAGCCGCTCAACTGTAATGGGTGGGAACCATCGCTCTTTGCCTTTTAATACCTGGATGTAAACACCTCACCCGGGCCTGTCCTGACAGGATTAATTCGGTTCTTATTAAATCTCCCTCTGTGACTGTGCGTGCATGCGTGTGTGTGTACATGTGTGTGTGTGTGTGTGTGTGGGTGTGCTCTCTTCAACACAAACGTGAAGGGCCTCTCCTCGGCTAACAGGCTGGGACACGGTTGCCCTCATCATACCATTGAGTGCACATTATGAGAGCTTAGCCGCCTGTCACACTCGGCAGCGGGTAAAGTTAGTCATCAATCTCACGGCTCTCCTCAGAGACGAGGCGGGAGGGTTTCTTCTCATCGAGGGTCTTATCTGATGTCTCCATCTCTGTCTCTCCCCCTCTTCCCCGCCCTCAGATATCTGATTTTGGCCTGGCCCGGTGGAACGGCCTGTCACGGGCCGACGACATCAGCCGGGACGGCTTCTGCGGCACCATCGCCTACCTGCCACCGGAGAGCATCATCCAGAAAGACCGGGTGTCGGACACCAAGCATGACGTGTACAGGTGGGGTTTGCATGCAACCTTTCTCTCCACGTGTGTGTGACTCCTCTGTGTAGGTGTTTGAGTTCCCCATGAGTCTTTGAGGTCACTGGCGAGTCACTGTAGGAGATACATGTGATTTAAAAAAAACATTTTCATCAGTTTTGTTTTGTTGAAGAACCATGAAACCTCTATGATTCAATGCTTTGAATATTTTCCGTCAGCTGACTGCTTTCAATTTCATTTTGCGTCTATTCCAGTTTCTCCATCGTCATCTGGGGCATTCTGACGCAGAAGAAACCCTACCAAGGTGAGACATGTTTTGTGGATTTTTGGTTTATATTTAAATTGAATTAAATTCTATAATAATAATGGATATGATATGGTTTGACATGACATGATATGTTATGAAATTATATATCGGTACATTAAAGAAGCAACTCAACAACAAAACTAATATTGAATTAAAAGATTACAAGCTAGTTTGTCAACATCGACATTAATTAACATATATTTGAAGAAGATCCTCAGTCCTGTCATATTGTACAGGTTTCATCAAACTGAGACAACCTTTCTTTCCCTTCTTCTCTAATATATCTAAACGCAACAACAAATGTTTTTACTCCTCTTAAATCTTCCCTTATTTACCACTATTTACCTCATGGGAATAATGGCTTCCAGTGCAGACGCAGGCCTCAGACAAACACTTCCTCTGGAGGTGTGTGTGTGTGTGTGTGTGTGTGGGTGGGTGCAGGTGCTGCCCTGTGTGTGTTTACATGATGAATTCCTGAGCGGGCAGGTGGACAGGGCCAGACTGGCAGGCGGAGTGTGTGTTTTTTCCCAGGCGTATCAGGTAGCGAGTGCACTTCAAGGAAAGGCCCTGCGTGGTGCTGAGCGCTGCCAGCTCGGCGTTGGCACCGCCCATGTTGATCCAGACATAATTAAAAAGCGAGAAATGGCCTTCGCTCACCATCCCTTCCCATCTTCCTCCTCCGCCTGTGAGGGGTATTGTGGCGACAATGGGAGGTGAAGTACGCGCGATTAAAGCTGCTGCTTGTTTGTTCTGACTCATCGACTTGGCTGATCCCACAGTCGGGTAGAAAGAGGTCAGGCTTGGAACTCTGGGAGATTTTCCCTCGGTGCTCCCATGGGAAACGGCGGCAGCACAGAAGCTGCGTTGCATCATTGCGATCCGATAGTCTGGCCGCGTCCGTCACGAAGAACGAGGCGTCAGATCGAAGTCAGATAGAAACTAACGGTGACCTTTGCTTCCGTCCCCCAGGAGAGAACAACATCCTGCAGATCATGGTGAAGGTGGTGAAAGGCGTGCGTCCGGACGTGGGGGCCGTGCCGCGCTGTCGCCCCTCCGCCTGCACCGGCTTCCTCAGCCTCATGATGCGTTGCTGGGCAACAAACCCCGCCGCCAGACCCAGCTTCCAGGGTGAGTTGTGCCGGTGACTTCCCTGTCATGATAAGCTCAAGTAAATCAATATGAAACTGGAGACCTTTTTGGGGGGGACGGGAAGCTCTTGACAAAGCACTTTGGTTCTAAGTGCAGCTGGCTGTTAAGTTCAGGTGTTTGTCTCCCACTTACAGAGCTGATTTTCCTCCCTTTTGTGCTCCTTAATCCCATCCCCGTTATTAACGAAACCTGAACCACAGCTGAAGTTTTGTTTTTTTTCTTCTTCCTTTCAGAGATTACGTCTGAGGCGGAGGAGCTCTGCTCTAAACCTCAAGAGGAGCCCAAGACACCGACCTCATCCACATCAGAGCCGGAGCACGCACCCTGCAACTCCCCCTCCCCCAACCAGGTACATAGACGGGGATTAGAAAATGCATAAAACCCAATAATAATACCAATAATAATTCTATTGAAGACACAATTGACCAAAATATATTTGAAATAATTATTTTTATCCTCTTAACACCTGAAAATATCACTGCACAGTCCAAAGTGGTGATGTTTACTGACAGAAAGGTGATTGGTTGACATTTCATGTATGAAAATCAGCGCGGTCTCCATGTGAAGCTGTTTCAAACACCACTGCAAACTACAACAACCACTAAGCACACGTAGTTTTGGTACGAGTGGTTGAGTTGCGTCAGAGTCAAGGTCAGGTCATCGCTGAGTTTATCTTTCCTCCTTCCACGACTGACTTTATGTATTTTTCGTCAATGTGTAACCTAAGTGTGCGCTCGGCCGAGGAGACGCTTATCTGCTCGCTGCTGCAGACATGATTCAAACATCAGGAGTCATTTGTTGTGTCAATGTTTGATCCTGAACAACAATTGCGTCAAGCAACAGGAATGCTGCCGGATGGCTTCGCTCTGCCTTGTTGCTTCCGTCTTGTTTGTTGCGTACGTGACTGCGAACAAGCGCGCGGTTCATGGGAGCAGACGATTACGATTGATACGCTATCGGTCAGCGGAATCAGCCGATAAGCAAATTTGAACTTGTGTGTTCAGGCAAATTAGACTGGAGTTCAGTGAATTATTCCAGTGTCAACATCCAGTTCCGACTGTGGCGTGAGCGGCCTCGGAATAAATGAGTGAGCGCAACGGTATTCCAACAGCGTGTCCATAAACCGCCGTCTGCGTCTTTGATTGACAGGTTCAAGACATCAAGACGCTGCGCCCAAAGTCGGCCATGCTGCCCGATAAGGACTACAGCCTCTCGGAGCTGCTGAGCCAGGTGGATTCTGGGATCTCCAGGAGCTTTGATCGTGTGAAGGAGGACAGCTGCCACAGCAAGGAGAACACTTGCAAGAGGCTGTCGGGAATCTCCTCCGCCGACTCGGCCTTCTCCTCCCAAGACTCCATCACTCTTTCTTTTGAGAAAGAAAGCACAATCGGTAAGTCGATCACGGACCTGCGGCTTGGTTTTTGAGGGGTTGCAGCTTTTTAAAACGTTTTCTTCCCCTTCGCTCAGATTCTGCTGAGGTCCAGAAGCGGAAACTATGTGAGGCCATCAAGACCAAGGACACTGCCAAGCTGATGAAGATCCTCCAGCCCCAGGATGTGGATCTTCTCCTGGACGGCGGCGGCAGCCTCCTCCACCACGCCATCACTTTGGCCAACGAGGAGGCCGTCAAGTTCCTCCTGCTGAACAACGCCAACCCCAACCTGGCCAACGCCCGAGGCTCCACCCCCCTCCACCTGGCCACCGAGAAGCACCTGAAGCCCCTGGCCGAGCTCCTGCTGGGCCGCCGAAGCACCAACGTCAACGCCAAGGACGAGGACCAGTACACGGCGCTGCACTGGGCCGCCCAGAACGGGGACGAGGCCATCGCGCGCCTGCTGCTGGACCGCGGGGCCAACATCAACGAGGCGGACGGCCAGGGTCGCACGCCGGCTCACGTGGCGTGCCAGCACGGCCAGGAGAACGTGGTCCGGGTGCTGCTGAGCCGCGGCGCCGATGTCCGGGTCAGAGGCAAAGACAACTGGACGGCGCTGCACTACGCGGCCTGGCAGGGTCACCTCGGCATCGTCAAGCTGCTCATCAAACAGGCGGGCGCCGACGTGGACGGACAGACCACGGACGGCCGCACGCCGCTGCACCTGGCGTCCCAGAGGGGGCAGTACAGGGTGGCTCGGATCCTGATCGAGCTGCAGGCGGACGTGCACATGACATCCGCCGGGTCGAACACGCCGCTGCACGTGGCGGCGGAGACGGGTCACACCAGCACCTCGCGCCTCCTCATCAAACATCGCGCCGACATCCACGCACAGAACAGTCAGGGCCTCACGCCGCTCCACCTCGCCTCCCACAGAGGCCACCTGGCCACGGTCAAGATGCTCATAGAGGAGGGCGCGGACCCCTGCAGAAGCACCCCTGCCCTGCGCACCCCCTGCCACCTGGCAGCAGAGGGCGGACACTGCGAGGTCCTCAAAGAGCTGCTGCTCCACTGTCCCGACGGCGGCGCGCAGTCGGACGAGCAGGGGCTCAGCCCGCTGCACCTGGCCGTGCAGGGCGGCTACTCGAACATCATCACCATGCTGCTGCCGCCGGACGGCCAGGACTCGCTGACTGAGAGCTCAGCTCAGCCGGAGGGGCAGCAGCCAGAGGGGCAGCAGCCGGAGGCGGAGCTACCGGAAGTAAAGCAGCTGGAGGCGGAGCTACCGGAAGCAAAGCAGCCGGAGCTGCCGGAAGCAAAGCAGCAGGAGGCGGAGCTACCGGAAGTAAAGCAGCCGGAGGCGCAGCTACCGGAAGCGGAGCAGCAGGAAGCGGAGCTACCGGAAGCGGAGCAGCAGGAGGCGGAGCTACCGGAAGCTGAGCAGCCGGAGGTGGAGCTACCGGAAACGGAACAGCCGGAGGCGGAGCTACCAGAAGCGGAGCAGCCGGAGGCGGAGCTACCAGAAGCAGAGCAGCCGGAGGCGGAGCTACCAGCGCCAGTGGAGGCGAAGCAGCTCCAGAGGAAAGTTGTCATCCTCAAACTGACGGAGCAAAATAAAAAGGACAAAGACGGCGTGCAGGCCGCCGGCCCGCTCTGCGCCTCGGCATCATGCTAACACAGCCTGAAGGCTGCGCCAGAACTCTGCAAAGCTGTTATTTCCCCAGCATTGGGGGACAGGGGGGCCTCATTACCAGCATAGTGAAGATTTTTGGACTTCAGGACCCTCTATGACACTGTTGGAAAAGCCTTTTGATGTAAATATGTAAATACAAATTTGAGTGAAATTGTTTTAAAATGTAGACATTTGTTTACTTTTGTACTTAACAAGCATATTTTTTCTACTTCACAAGCACATTTTGTGTTTTTTGAATACATTTAGGACGCACACGACCACGGGGACCTTTTTAACCATGTTGCACTGTAGCTGGTATGCGTGTAATGTTCTCTTGAGCTGGACACAATCTTTGGTCACAAACCTTCTTGGTGGATGTTGTACATCATCAGAGCCGTCGCATTGGTAGAAATCTTTTGACCTTCAGTGTTTTGTACCTGTTACATATCAGTGCTGCATCAGGGGAACCATTAAAAACCTTTAAAAAAAACTTTCTCTTCTGCTGCTGCCTCATTTTTCACTTTTTTCAGCTTCAGTGGAACTACAAGCGTCACATTTTCAAGGCACACAGTTAACTGATTAAAGGAGATAGTGTGTTGGTTTCACAATATTATAATCATAATAAAATATTCTGTAAGGCAGTAATAGCTGAGCACACAGTATGTGACTATATAAAATCCCTGCCACTGCAATCAGACATTTGACTTTGACTCTTGCTCTGTATTTTCTCACTATAATCCACTTTTATAGGTAGATTTATTTTTAAATTAGCTTCTGAGAACATCAAGGCATTTCACATCTTTAAATGTGAAACAAAAACAAACGAGTGAATTTGCCATCTCACTAAAGGTTTATTCAGGTTCTCCATACTAACTTTGTTCCACTGAACTCCCCTTACACACTCCCCTCACAGCGCAGGAGCGTGTGTGTTTGTGTAGGAACCGTCAGTGCTGAAGCCGGGCGGCGTTGGCGTGTCTGCATCTGCAGCCTCATCTGTGGTGATATTATTATTTATTTTGTCTCTCCTCCAGACCCCACTGAGCATGCTCAGGTTGGCACACAGCATGGGAACTGCCCCTCAGGGGGATCACAAGCTGCAGGATAATGGATGTGTGAGAAGGGGCGCTGATGTTCCACCTGCAATTCCAGCCTGTTGGCTAATTCCTCAGACCATTTTAACTTTTCATCACTCCCTTAAAACCAACATGCCATATCTTGACGCCTCCGGGGGGGCTTGGCTCGGCGTAACCCGAGAGATGGAGCGTTGGGGCGGCTGGTGCTTGTAATTGTCCTGTTTTTATAGCTCGTGTTTGCGGAGCGACAGGGAATAACCGGTGAAATATGTGTAATCCGAGGCTTCTGTTTACACGTCACTCTATCTTGCCTGTTGCTTGGTGAGCCGTCACGGCTCCACGTCTGGGGAAGATAATGTCCCATTGTTGCCCAATCCCACTTTGTCAAGGAGGCTGCTGGGTTTAATGGACTGTTAGCTTGCAATTATACAGTTTAATTTAGAGTGCTGTCATCATTTATACACGTGACAACCCACCATTACCAGGTGCGTCAAGTTTGAAGCACGTTTGCAACACATTGGGGTTTAAACAGGGGCTTTTTGTATTTAAATATATCAAAATAATTCCATTTTATAAAATAATCAAAACTTCAATAAAATTAACAAGTATGTATTCTGGTGATTCAACTGAAGTTTATTTTATTTCATTTCATTTTATTTACACTGAATTGCAATACAAAAAAGACACTTAACCCCCTGCTTCCAGTGCCATTTCCAGATACACCACAAAAACAATATATTCAGTAATACAATACATACGCTGATAAAAAAATAAATAAAAACTGCTACACAAAAGTCCGGAAATAAGAAATAAGAGACACAAATTACAACAAATCAAACGTGTTACGCAACTTAAATCACAGGTCACTGTTTCCTTTCATAGTTTATTGTTAAACTATTGACGTGTGATGTTGTTGACAATCTAATAGTGATGGCCCAGCATGCGAGATTAGTGCGTGTCAGTGTCTGTCCTGTCTTTTTCCGGGACGATTTACACAGCTCACTGCGGGTTTTTGACTAAATGTATCTACTTCATAATCTGTCATGAGTCATTTCCTTTTGTTGCTCGCCGGGTTGGATTCATCTCTGTTCTTTTCAGCGCTCAGCCGGTTCCCCTCTCACCCTGATGAATGGTGGGTGAACTCATCCCCGAAGAAAAAGTATTAGTCACCGAGCGGCGAGTGAAGGGAATGGGCCTGCAGCCCTTTGTGACCCGAAGCAGCTCGGACGGGACGGAGCGCCAGGCGGGCCGTGGGCCGGCCCTTTGTTTTTCCACGAGATGTGATGCAACGGGCTGCCAAAAAGTGTGCTCGGAAAGTCACCCCGAGGTCGCCCCCCCCCCACCCCCCACCGCCGCCTCAAGAGAGGAGTCAAGAGAATAAATACTCGGCGTGACAGTAGTTTCCAGCTCAGGGAGATCTTTGCTCTGCCAAACTTTATTTAGAAGACGTCAGATTTGTGTTGCACTGCTGTTGGGAAAAGTTTGGCTGCTCCCTGTTCCATGAGATGCCAGCGTGACCTCACACAGATAGACAGACAGACAGACAGATAGATAGTTAGATAGATCGGTCGGTCGGTCGGTCGGTCAGTCAGTCAGTCGATAGATAGATAGATGATAGACAGACAGATAGATAGATAGATAGATAGATAGGTCAGTCGATCAGTCGGTCGATCGGTTGGTCGGTCAGTCGATAGACAGACAGACAGACAGACAGACAGACAGATAGATAGATAGATAGATAGATAGATAGATAGATACTAGGAAATTACAGCGCATGGAACACAATCAAAAAGCAATATAAAAACAGAAGCATATTCCCATTGACAATGTAAAATACAAGAAACAAGAGCAACATAAAAGATGTACAAACAATACTTAGGATCATGATTTGTTATAGATATATGAAGATGAAAACCCTCAAGGAATATAGATCGATCAGCAGTGCTGTGTCAGATATCTCAATTTGCCGAAGCCCCTCAAAGGAAACAGGGAAGGAAGGAAACCCGTCTAATATCCCGTGCTTCCTCCAAATTCCACAATTTCAAAGAGATTTGAAGCCGACAGGAAGGAATACTTGAAATCACGGCTCGTTTCTAAGAACGCTGCGTCTGGACGGCCTGGTGTTTATGATCAGTGATTGTCAGAGTTCCTTCCTGTCAGACGAGGTGTCTGGTCTCTCCTTTGTTTGCTTATGAGGAACTTTTCAGTTTGGCTGAGTCACGCCTCGCCGCTCTAACAGACGATGCAATCGCCGTTGGCTGCCGGTTTGGTGGTGCGTTAATTACCGGCTATTTTTCAGGGAACAAAATCAATGTTATTCTTATCTTCCCTTTCTTCTCCTTGTTGGCAGATTTAAAAGCAGCCGGCCAAACACTCACAACATGTGTTCTCCAATCTGTGACTGCTTGATGAGAGAATAGAGATCATACTGAACGCCGAGGGCTGTTTTTTTTTTCTCCCCCCCCGCCCCACACACACACCTCCTCCTCTCCCCTTATTTTAACCTCACAGAACTAGCTGAACAAGATCTGAGACCTTGCTTCTGAAGACGTGAGGCGTGCTGCTACATGTGGACGTAGCCTCGGGCGTAAAACATAGATGTAGGTGCACTCGGCGCTGAAGAGATTTATGACAAACTAAGCAAAGGGTGAATGTATAACTGATAAGTAATGGAAAGTCAGTTGATGACAGACATTAAAGGTCGTTTTCTCAAGTTGTGCTTTCTTAAATGAACGGCGATATGATTATATATGATGTGGTGGTGGTGGGTATTTCCTGTTTCCTATGAAGCAAACTACTCCTGGTGTTTATGAGTGCAGGTTGGTGAAGCATTTGCAACTGTGTCAACACGTGTCCCGCCTGTACGTACGTGGACGTGTCGGGATTTGTTTATCAGTGACATCAGTCCCTGCGCCCTCGATTACAATGCTACAATGACACGAAAAGAAGAAAAGATGATTCATGGCGACAAGAGAGCTGTTCCATGGAGGGGCCTATCGCCATCCGGGATGTGTAATTGGTTGGATGCGTTACCATATAAGCACCAGTGGGATTTTGAAAGCGGTGCTCGCGTAGGAGGATGTCAGCGTTGCCCGGTTTGGCGTCCGCGTGCACATTTCCTGGAGCATAATTGTGTTTCGTAACAACTGTTCTGGAATTCCGCTCAGAGAATGCCACTATGTAACCGAGCAATACACCCAGTAAAGGTCAATAAACAGGTGACGTTGCCATGCATGCCTGTATTCCAGACAAACCTGACTGAGATACGGTGCAATATGGATACCATTTCTTTTTGACTGTGATTGTGCTCTCTGATCAGCACTCACAGCATGTAACACGCAATTAATTAATTAATTAATCAATAGCTTTTTAATACCAAACTTTATTTCAGATGGGTTGTCTTTTGCCTGGAGCATGTCAATCACGTGGACTGGCAACGTTTTCTGCAGCTGCACTACCGCCAATTGGCCACAAGATGGCAGCCGCTCTTTGTAAACATGCCAGCATGAGCCACAGTGTTGTGGTACAAAACCTTCACTGTTCTTTCTTCTTATCTATGCGGAGCTATTTGTTCATTAAAATCCATTTTTTAAAACCAGACGGAGGGTTCAGGGTTGTACAACCGACTGAAAAGCTTATATAACCAGATCAACGTTGTTAAGCTTTGTTTGTTTTGTCGGTCAAGTCTAATTAGATTACATTAAAAGGGATATTTAAATCAAATCTATGATTATAACACACGCCCCTTCAAATGATGTTAGTCAAGCGTGGAAAGGAAAATGCATCTGACACTTTGTTTATTATTCTGTTTTTGATTCCATTTCAGGTGGCTTTTTCCACGCGCGGGAATCCCCCACGTGTGGAGGGAAAACAAAACTGAAAATGCAAATTACAGAAGTAAAGCAAAAAAAAAA
>CAESWR010001026.1:34633-48125 GCA_903171835.1 Mullus surmuletus
TTTAACACCGAAGTAGGTTTGTGTAATTGACTATCAACACCGTTAAAGCCCCAACTTCGCTCTGATATGGGGATGTTGTGATGACGACACTGGAACATACCATTGCGGAAGAGCGGGGGAGCTGCAGCCGCCATTAACGCCAAATATGCCTTATTTGATGAATTGAATGCATCAACACGGCGGATTAATGTTTATAGATGTTAGAAAACACTCAAACAGATGCGTGTATTCGCATTAGAAGCAGGAAAAACTCACATACAGCGCGCTGGTGTTCATTCCACACCCCGCCTGCAAACTCGTGGTCGCGTCCACTGCGAGGGGAGAGAGGGGTTTCGTAGCTTCGCCTCGGATTCGCCGTGACGCGCACTGTTGTCTCATGTCCGCTCCGGAGAAGTGAGGCGAACCGACGGAAGCTCCCCGAAGACACACTGCACTGAGACGGGGGTGAGTCGCCGTCTTTTTCCCCCAGCACTTGTGTCCCGCTGCCCGCTGCTGCTCGCTGCCCGCTGCTCCGCCGCGCCGCTCGGTCACGTCCAGAATAACGGTCACGACTCGCGGGGCGCGCGCGAGCTGCTAGCTTAACTTCTGCTTAGCAACAACTTGTTTCCACCTCCAGCACCATGTCAACACGGAGGTCTGAGGGGGGATTAGCAGGCGTGCTGTGTGTGTGTGCGTGTGTGTGAGGAAAAAGTTGATGTGCAACCTGTGTGTCGCTGCTGAGCCGCCGCTGAGGGAACCCTGCCATTGTTGTGGGCTCTCAACTCCCAGTTTACTCCCAGTTGATGCTCCAGTTTGCAGGATTTGACCCCTCAGTTGCATGTATTCAACTGTTTCTTACTCCAAATTGAGAGAAGCATCCTCCCCACGACCTGTGGAAGGTCACAACAAGGCGGCACAATGTTTAGTGTTTGCACATTAAAGGCCCCGACCCACCAAAGGCACCAATATACTTGTATACTATATTGCTCATTAATGTCGTCCATCTACTAAAACAAGCCCTAACAATTCATCTGATTCCAGCTATTGGAGTTGTAGTCTTTTAAGATAGCAAGTTAAAGTAGGAATATATCTATGCAGATGAATATGATGACGAATCGCCAAGTAAAAACCAATAAATGATTTGTTTTGGGGAAAAAAGTTGATATACATCCTCCAGAAGTGGCCGTGCGGCAACCCTGCCATTATTGTGGGCTCTCGACTCCCAGTTTACTCCCAGTTGATGCTCCAGTTTGCAGGATTTGACCCCTCAGTTGCATGTATTCAACTGTTTCTTACTCTGAATTGAAAGAAGGCAGGCGAGCATCCTCCCCACGACCTGTGGAAGGTCACAACAAGGCGTCACAATGTTTAGTGTTTGCACATTAAAGGCCCCGAAGCAACAAAGGCACCAATATACTCCTGTTTTATTGCTCATTAATGTCGTCCATCTACTAAAACAAGCCCTAACAATTCATCTGATTCCAGCTATTGGAGTTGTAGTCTTTTAAGACAGCAAGTTAAAGTAGGAATATATCTATGCAGATGAATATGATGACGAATCGCCAAGTAAAAACCAATAAATGATTTGTTTGGGGGAAAAAAGTTGATATACAACCTCCAGAAGTGGCCGTGCGGCAACCCTGCCATCATTGTGGGCTCTCGACTCCCAGTTTACTCCCAGTTGATGCTCCAATTTGCAGGATGTGACCCCTCAGTTGCATGTGTAGAATGTTTAGTGTTTGCACATTAAAGGCCCCGAAGCAACAAAGGCACGAATATACTCCTGTTTTATTGCTCATTAATGTCGTCAATCTACTAAAACAAGCCCTAACAATTAATCTGATTCCAGCTATTGGAGTTGTAGTCTTTTAAGACAGCAAGTTAATGACGTGTAAAAGTAAAAATACATCTATGCAGATGATTATGATGACGAATCGCCAAGTAAAAACCAATAAATGATTTGTTTTGGGGAAAAAAGTTGATATACAACCTCTGCCATTATTGTGGGATGTCGACTCCCAGTTTACTCCCAGTTGATGCTCCAATTTGCAGAATGTGACCCTCTTTTATTCTTCATTCATGTCGTCAATCTCCTAAAACAAGCCCTAAGAATTCATCTGATTCCAGCTATTGGAGTTGTAGTCTTTTAAGATAGCAAGTTAATGATGTGTAAAAGTAAAAATACATCTATGCAGATGATTATGATGACTAATCGCCAAGTAAAAACCAATAAATGATTTGTTTTGGGGAAAAAAGTTGATATACATCCTCCACAAGTGGCCGTGCGGCACCCCTGCCATTATTGTGGGCTCTCGACTCCCAGTTTACTCCCAGTTGATGCTCCAATTTGCAGGATTTGACCCCTCAAACTCAACTGTTTCTTACTCTGAATTGAGAGAAGGCAGGCGAGCATCCTTCCCACGACCTGTGGAAGGTCACAACAAGGCGTCAAGTTTAGTGTTTGCTCATTAAAGGCCCCGAACCAACAAAAGCACGAATATACTCCTGTTTTATTGCTCATTCATGTCGTCAATCTACTAACAAGCCCTAAGAATTCCTCTGATTCCAGCTATTGGAGTCTTTTAAGATAGCAAGTTAATGACGTGTAAAATTAAAAATACATCTATGCAGATGATTGTGATGACTAATCGCCAAGTAAAAACCAATAAATGATTTGTGTTGGGGGGGAAAAAGTTGATATACAACCTCCAGAAGTAGCCGTGCGGCACCCCGTCATTATCGTGGGCTCTCGACTCCCAGTTTACTACCAGTTGATGCTCGAATTTACACCGAATTGACCCCTCAGTGGAGTTTAATCAACTGCTCCATTCCTTAGCATCCTTCCCACGACCTGTGGAAGCTCACAACAAGGTGTCAAAATGCTTAGTGTTTTCACATTAAAGGCACCGAACCAACAAAGGCACAAATATATTCCTGTTTTATTGCTAATGCATGTATTATACTACAAAGATAAGCATTAAATACAGTCTGAATCCAGCTATTTAAGTTGTAGTCTTTTAAAATAGCAAGTAAATGAAATGTAAAAATAAATATGCAAGTGAAATGTGCTTTTATTGTTGAAATCTGCCACACACACATCCGTGCAGGCGATTATGAGTACTAATTGCCATGTAGAAACCAATGAATGCTGTTACAGCTGCTTGCTTATGATATTGAACTCAACAAGGATATGTGCAATGATGGAGGTCTATAAAGAAATATATCATTCTGAGGCTTTGACATTTCCTAATCTGCACTTAGAGGCTAACTAACAGCTTTTTACAACGCTAAAATCATAATTAGTTGTAGGAGGCAGCTTTAACTCAAGAGAATTATAATTAGAGAAAGAAAATTCTTAAAAACATCAGCTGCTACGTGTTAATGGTTTGGGTTTATCACCGTTGTCATTGCTCCTCCATTTTTTTTATTATAATTCCTTCATTTCCAAGTAGCGGCCACAGTGCTTCTTTTTATTGCTGAAACACGTCAACAGATTGGAATCGCAGTTAAGCAAACAGACGACTTCATTGATGCTAAAAGTCTGAGTGAGACCATGAAGAGAGAGACTCGGTTCAATTTGAACTGCTTACACCCCCATAATCTCCCTAAATATTAAGAGTTGTCATCAGCTGTCTTGAAATATGATGATCAGATATTTGCTCCGGGGATTAGTCGTTCTGAAAAGGCAGTGATGTCTCGGCTTTAATCGTTTGAGACAAATTGCCCAAGTAATTCACTGTCGGAAGTTGTGTGTGTGATTCCAAAACAGCGACTGTAACTGCGCCGAAATGACATCCTAACACTTCATATCACATTTATACGTTAGTTAACATGTCACCGGCATACGATAGTAAGTCATATAACGATGGAGAGATGCTAATGTTCACGTTTGAGAGGCTGAGATCATTTATGTATTATTTTTGCCTGAGTTATGACTAAGAATGACAAATCCACACTCCAAAATGTGTCAATTGACCGTTGTTGCTCTTGAAGCTATAAAGCTACACTGACATTTGCTAATAGAGAATGTTTTGAGGGTAAAGCTTCGGGGACATCATGAGACTGATCAGGCGGTGGCGGCGCTTTTAATCATAAAAGTCTGCAGATCTATATACCATCGCTGTTCAAAAATTCATCTGAGCCAAGTAATTCTCCCCGGTGACACGACCGCAATGCATTTTTCATATTTGGTGCGCAGCTTTTTTGGTGTTTAACCCCACACTCTCATTTCACAGTGGCTTTCCCCCTGCCGGGCGCCATGGACGAAAAAGAACAGTTTGTGAACATTGATCTAAACGACGACAACATCTGCAGCGTCTGCAAGCTGGAGACAGAAACGGGGACCTTATCTTTCTGCCATGTCTGCTTTGAACTCAGTATCGAAGGTAAGGGGGGACTCTGTCTTGTTTGCTCGTTACGTAAAATATCGTGTGGACCCTTGGCTCCTTTCTCAACCGCATGGCGAGCTCTTTAGACTCATGTAAACTCTGCGGCACCCGGGGAGGATTAAGAACCAGATCTTATCTTCATCCCCTGCCAGCGGTGCGTCCTCACATAGAGGCAGATCTTATGCAAGGAGATCCGCTTGCAGCATTAAGATCGTGGCATAAATCATTTTCCTCAGAAGCATCTGGCTCTTTTTTTGTTTTTTTTTTGATTGTCAGCTCCTATCTGAGTGAATGCACGGCTGTTGCGCTTCCTCATAACCTTTAGAGGCCTCACACAAACACTTCTTCATCCACTCCAGGAACATGATGTTTCTGGGTGAATCTGAGGCGGAGAAACAAAAGCCCTCTTCAAAAACAGGCCAGCCGCCGTCCCGCTGTTTGATGTGGCACTCGAACCCACAAGCGTGCTTCTCTCTTTTCTTTTCTTTTTTCATCTCTTAATTAATGAGCGGCCTTTTTGAAGAGCGGGAAATTAGAAAGGATTAGACAAGGCTCTGTTTTCAGCTCTGATCACACACATCTACAAAGGCTCCATTCTGCAGTGAGGAAGCTTGTGTGTGTTGATTGTGTGCAACTTGTTAAATGGCAGCATATAGCTGACTAAGAGCTCCCACAGCAGCATATCATCCTGCCCGACCGTCAGTGGAGTGGAGGAAACGCACACGCACTCAGGATTTATAGGTCTCTTCTGTCATGGAATAAAGGAACAGAGGAGATGGGTATTGATTAATCACTCTTCTCTTTGTGCTGGTGGAGAGAAGAAAAGCAAGATTCTTTCGCCACATGCTCTTGCAAACATTGCTGCTAAACTGGAAGTAGTGTTGGTGAAGTGCGTGCTAGCTCATTACTCCATCGTCCTAGTATAATTACTCAGGGTTACTTCTTTTTTTGGTCCATTGCTGCTCACAAGAATCCCCGCCAGCTAACTCTGATCTGAATTATTTTATTTATATTGTTGTTGTCTATTGGTGTTTACTCAATATTCTTACTAAAATGTAACACTTTTCAATGTAATACATTGTAAAAGAAACTCAAACATCAGTGTACTTCCACAGGTTGAGAATGTAGTTGTTGTGGTGGGTGGGGCAAACAAAAATGTATCAAACACCCCCATTCATTGCCAATGAACTGTCACTCAAAAGCAATATTGTAGATCAACATAAAGTGAGTAATCATGTAAAATATTTCCACAAAATTGAAATTCTGATTTGATTTCCGCGGGTGAGCTGCCGAAGCAGTGTTTGGGAAACGTGTCTTCAGAGTTAAGGAAGGTAGGCGGCGTCTCCTGTAGAGACAGTTACATCTTTCATTGTTCGGGGGAAAGCGACGCGGCCTCACTGCCGGTCGAGTCCAATAAGACTCTTTACACTGTCTGGGGTACAGGTTTTGAAGGCGATGGGGCTCTTATGTAACTGCTAGGCCTGGGGGGGGCATTTCTCATCGGCAGGACTGGAGGCGGGGCGGGGGGCGTTATGTGTCCACCGCCTGCTCATATAGACTTAATAGATCATTGCCATCCACCACCGACAAGCTTTAATCACTGTATAAGCAGCCGGTGGATTAAGAAAATATGAAAGGGGGGGGCGGATTGCTCTTCATCTGCAGTTACACATTTAGGCATTCATCCTCCCAGCACATCGCCGTCCCAAACCACCACGTATTATCTCAAGGCTGAATTGCTGCTGAATATTCATTGTTCTTTTGCCCCGTGCCGGTTTGGAATATTTATTGGTGGCCTCGTGCCTCGTGTCTATTTTTTTAAAGCATGAAAGCTCATCCTACTTGTCATATCTAGATCTTTTTTTTCTCTCTCCAGTTTGCATAGGTTATCATTAAATGTATTAAAAGGACAGTGACATCGCTGTTCCTTTCATGATTTGTACATCACAGCCTGTGTCATCCAAGTACGACACTGACAAACACTGGTACTGTTTGTGATGCTGAAACCACACAGATGCCGAATGAAATCGAATGAAATCTGTGAAGCCGAATGAAATCGAATGAAATCTGCGAAGCCGAATGAATCTGTGAAGCCGAATGAAATCTGTGATACTTTTTTGTCAGCAAGTATTTTTTGAGGATATTTTTGGACTGATGTTTTGGCTTGAACATTATGCAGCCATTCCTCAGTGGAGAGCATCCTATAATGAGCCAGCGCTGCCTGTATTCGAGCCTTAGTTTCCACTCCTCAGCTCCGGGGCTGCTCACACACGTCTCTGTACACACCGCTAGAACACGACGGCGCTTCAGATGGACGTAAGCCGCAGCAATAACGATGTATTGTCGGCTCAAGAGGCCGTAAGATTAACCACTGTGTTCCAGCTTTGAGCAAGAAGCTTATGTTAACAGGGCAGTGATTTATTTTTCTTTACCACCAAGGCTTCCATTGCAGATGCTGAAGCAGTTTGTGAAGGCCGTCTTTTGTAGAGATGTCGGTGAACGTTCGGGAAGTGCAGCCTTTGTTGCAGCTCCAAGTAGTTGTTTCCTCAGGAAAGCACTTTGACCCGTGTGTGTGCAAGTGGGAGTGTGTCTTTGCACTGCTTCCATTGGAACACAGTACCTCCAAACTGTAGCTATTTATTACATGTTGCTCAACCCCTGCCGAAGCGGGCATTTCTCACTTTTGAGACACTTCCTTTTGTCTCCCCGCACCATCTGAGCTGTGGTCCTCACATGGTTGAGCTGCCTTGAGCGTCAACACGGCAGAGCAAGCAGAGATTGAGAGCTCTGCCGTCCCACACCAGAATAACCACCGGTTGCCTCAGTATGTCTCCGGATATTGTTGTTCCGGTGTTGAAGTGACGCAGCCTTGTTGAGCTGAAGGGAAGGTGCATTGTGGAGGAATTTCCCTTGACACTGGTTTTTTGTCTGTGGAGGCTGGATGGTTCGAACGCTTACAGACATATTCGTCCACGCTAACTTACCTTCAAATTTAATTTTTTAAGACTATATATATACACTCACCGGCCACTTTATCAGGTACACCTTGCTAGTACCGGGTCAGACCCCCTTTTGCCTTCAGAACTGCTTTAATCCTTTGTGGCATAGATTCAACAAGGCCAGCAACAATACTCAGGTAGGCTGTGGCATTGACACGATGCTCAATTGGTACTAATGGGCCCAAAGTGTGCCAAGAAAATATCCCCCACACCATTACACCACCACCACCAGCCTGAACCGTTGACACACGGCAGGATGGATCCATGCTTTCATGTTGTTGACGCCAAATTCTGACCCTACCATCCGAATGTCGCAGCCGAAATCAAGACTCATCAGACCAGGCAACGTTTTTCCAATCTTCTATTGTCCAATTTTGGTGAGCCTGTGCAAATTGTAGCCTCAGTTTCCTGTTCTTTGCTGACAGGAGTGGCACCCGGTGTGGTTTTCTGCTGCTGTAGCCCATCCGCCTCAAGGTTCGACGTGTTGTGCGTTCAGAGATGCTCTTCTGCATACGTCGGTTGTAACGAGTGGTTATTTGAGTTACTGTTGCCTTTCTATCAGCTCGAACCAGTCTGGCCATTCTCCTCTGACCTCTGGCATCAACAAGGCATTTGCGCCCACAGAACTGCCGCTCACTGGCTATTTTCTCTTTTTCGGACCATTCTCTGTAAACTCTAGAGATGGTTGTGCGTGAAAATCCCAGAAGATCAGCGGTTTCTGAAATACTCTTACCAGCCCGTCTGGCACCAACAACCATGCCACGTTCAAAGTCACTTAAATCACTTTTCTTCCCCATTCTGATGCTCGGTTTGAACTGCAGCAGATCGTCTTGACCATGTCTACATGCCTAAATGCATTGAGTTGCTGCCATGTGATTGGCTGATTAGAAATTTGCATTAACAAGCAGTTGGACAGGTGTACCTAATAAAGTGGCCGGTGAGTGTATCTTCTGCGGGTACTTAGCCATTTTATTTAACATGAGTTATTGTTTTATAAGGCAATCACTTCACAGTCAGCTGAAAACAATGACCACTTAACTAATAACATCAAATTTAACACTCAAATCTAATATATTGTAAAACAAGCATGAGTGGAATGTAAGCGTAATTTTGTTGTGATTTTGGGAGGAAAATCACACAAAGCCGGAGACTCGCAACAACTGACACGTGTTTATATCTATGTTGTGTGTGTTGGTGTGTTTGTGACATATGTCTGAGACACGTGTTTATGCAACATGAGACTCTGCTCCCCCACTCACCACTCAGCCATCCATGCAGTCCTCAGTGTCCTCCGGGTCAGAGTGTGTGATGTGCATCATGAGACATAAATGTTTTGGCAGCTCACACTCACTGTTTTATTTTTGATTATATATTTTCTTTTGAGTGATGTTCAGTTGGGCAGCTCATTTGATTATTATTTCCACCTTTCTGCTTGAAGGAAAACAAATATTGTTGTTAGCCTAGATTACAGGTCTAGGATATTACTTTAGATTTTTTTATATTCACACAACTGACTTCCTTTGTAAACATCCTAATTGGTCTCTTAATGGTCTCGCCTGCTCCAATGCTCAGGTTCAGCTAAACCCTAAGCAGCATTCCTCTATCTGCTTACGTAACGCAGACAGGACTTTTTGCTGAGGCCTGGTAATATCACCAGCCAGGCCTCGGACGGACCACAGACGGCTCGGAATGAAAAACAGAAAATTCCGATGAGAGAAGCCGGAATGAGTCCGTCGGCGCGGATTGTTGCCGCCACTGCTGCACACGGGCATTCGTGGCATTCTGCTCACAGCTCGTTCATTGTGAGTGAACTCTTTACCCCGGGGCGCACGGAGCAGCCTAATTATGTTGCAGCCCGGGCTCGCCGTGCGTTTGAACACGGTTAGCATCCAGAAACGGGCTGAAACTTGCTCCCAGTTTCACGAGATATACAACTGTAAATCTGAAATTATTTGAATTTATCAGCCCTGCAAATTGTCCTTATTTATTTTTGCCGGGGGGGGGGACTGCATTATCGCATCAAAATATTGAATATCTTACTTTTCACCAATGGGTTTTTGATTATAATTCCTCACTGGCCAATATGAAATGGTGGAAAAAGGGGAATTTCTATGTGGCCAACGTTCTGGCCCAGCTCAATCATTTTCTGCCCCTCAGAGTGATGTGCGTTCAGGTTGGTAATGAATGGAGGCTTATTGATACGCTCCATTCGCCGTTTGATCCTCCCACGATATTTGAAGAAACATCTCATCAAAGGGAAGGCGGGGTGAAAAGCACACAAGAGACAGCGCTGATGAAACACCGCCGCCTTTGACACCGCCGCCGCTGCTCCTCTGAGAGTGACGCTTCAGATCGTTGTGCCTTTTACAAAACCAGTATTTGTGAGGGAAAGTCAAATGCAGTTTTTTTTGCATCATTAATGGTGACACACAGAAGCATGGGCAGGGCTATTAAAAGACCGTAAGCTTCCTTTTCTCAGTCCAACCTTCTTGCATTTCTTAACAGGTGGTGTGAGTTCACTTGTCATTGAGCTGTCTGCTGCTCTCGTGAGCGCGTGCGTGTGTCGGTGTGTGTGCGTTGCAGCTGCTGACGTTCCTCTGAGCTGTGCCATGCTGCTCCGGTCTGACCCTTGTCCCGCTTGTACCAGCACCGGCTCGCAACCGACGGCTCCTCCGAAGTGTGTCAAGGATCGAGTGTCCTTGCACAGCACAGCACACATACACACACACACACACAGCACCGGGTTGCTTCAGGACGAGAAAAAACAGTTTAACTTTTGCTCATTACACTCGAATGTACGCTGGACTTCGCCTTCCATGAAGTACACCACACAAACCGAAGCTGTGTCGGTTCTGAGTTAAACTTAGGAGAGCAAATGTGATGTAATGTCGAGCAGGTGTGTACATAACTTTCGTCTTTAAAGCTTGGGGATTGTTTTGTGTTTAGCACACCCTCGCTTTCCTTAACTATGAATAATTATCCACCCTTATAACACCACCAGGCAAACTGATTTAGTGGGGAAAAAACAAGACGTGTAATGAGAAGGCTGATTTCCTATTTATTTATATAGAATTTTTTATTTTATTTCATGAAGGACGTTGTTCTAATGGTGGAAAACAAAGAGTTCTCCATCACACTGTGTCAGCACTCGGCCTTTTAGTTTCATCAACAATGTGGAACCTTAAGCCGCTCGCAAAACAGCCGGAAAAAAACAAACCTCTCGGTCATCGGTGCTTAATTGTCTCTCACCATCACAGCAGAACAATGTCGACTCCCTTCCAGTGTGTGTGTGTGTGTGTGTGTGTGTCTCTGTCTCTGTGTCCTGCGTGTGTGTGCGTGTGTGTGTGTGTGTGTGTGTGTGTGTGTGTGTGTGTGTCAGCCCTGAGAGGCAGTAGTGCTAAGCGGCTTAGCGTGAGTGGGGTCTTTGGCTGCCGGTCGTCCTGGTTGTGGGCCAGTGATGGTTCCGCAAGGCGAGTTCCAGTCAGTGTGTTTCCGTGGTAGTCCAGAGCTCGATACCAACGGGATTATAAATTAGCCTCCAAATCCACGCAGCGCCCGGCCCACCCGGCACACACTCATTAGCCATTCGCTGGGGCAGAGTGCTCACACACACGCGACTAATCCATTCATTGTAAAGGTCCGTCTTTTGACTTGGCTGAAAGCACAAATAAGCAGAGCAGCTATGAATAGATTCCTACACAGACACAGACACACACACACACACACATACAATGAGCTCAGAGCCATTTACGTTCTATTATAGCGACTGTCCCACATTTGCTTTCGGACTGTTTACCTTTTTCCCCCTGCGGCCGCACGAGCTTGCATGCTCGTAGGGAAATTAATGAGGTCAGGACTATGTTTAACTGTGTAGTTGTACTCAAACATGGTCACTTCCCTTAAAAGAATATAGTATTCTTAAATAATATACATCCATTGTTTTTTCCTAGATTTAGAACATAATGCAGTTAGTCATTTGCAAACTTGCAATTTTGGCAAATGGTATAGCAAATAGTATAGTTTTTTTTATTTTTTTTTTGTATAGTTTTTACATCAAAATAAAATTGTGGTGGCATTTGCAAAAGTTTGCAAAACACATTCGTTTTATTATCTTTAAGAATTAATTTCCGACATAGAAATTCATGTTTCGTTTCATTTCGTATCCTGCTAACTAGTACCAATCATAAAACCCATCTGTCTTTCATGTTTCATTTATATATTTAGTTTCTTTTTTAGTGTTAATCAAGAAAACCATTTTGAAGAAAGAATATTTTAAGTATCTCCTTTACTTGGAAGCCCCTCCTGTTAGTGAAGCTCACGTTCTTCAAAGTGAACAGTGCGTGTGTGGTCTTGAGGGGCTAAGCGATGATGATGATGATGACGATGAGGTTTCCTGCGCTCGTCTGTCCTGTGGTGAAGCTCGGAGCGGCCTAAAGCGAGATCGTGGACTGATCTCTCAACCTCAAACCTGAGAGTGTTCGCCCGCCTGCTGAGAAATGCAGGCGGGCGAGGAGACAGCCTGCAGCAGCCGCGCTCACCTCGGCCCCCGCTTGCTCTCCACCACACATACACACACAGACAGACACTCACTCACTCACACACACACACACACACACACACACACACACACACACACACACACTCCTCGCCTTCCGTGTTTATCAAGAAAGCGCAGCCTCTGTCCCATTTTGCTCAAGTTATTTTAATTTTGATCCACTTAGCCTGAGATGATTTCCTTTGCTCTTACTAATTGGTGAAAGTGTGTCGTGTTTTCACTGTACCCAGAATGCATTGCTGCTTCTGAGGAGCATAATCGGAGTGACCAGCCCATGCACCCGGGTCGTGTCAGCAGCTTGTTGACACCTATTTTTTTTGCAAAACTTTCCGTCTGCTCATGGGGGAAATGTAAACCCGAATGGGGTCATTGCGTCCAATTGTTTCAAAAAGATGTAAAGGAGATGCCGTCTCACATGAATAAAAACAGCCCTTCCTTTTAGCTCAGTTTTTTCCCCTCCCTACATACGCTTTATTTGTTTGTGTTTAGACCCGGTTCATCCGCCATCCCTGCTCTCTGAAGGCGGCACCGGCTTATCCACTGCACACTAAGCAGCTTTCACAGAGAGATCGCAGTGGGTCAATCTGCCAGTTTTAGCTTCCTTTTGCCCCCACTCACTCTGCTTTACTTTTATTTGATCTGGTTCAGTGGGGAACTAGCGCTGCTTTTCCCAAGGCTCTATTTGAAATACTTGTCATTGCTTTCGTTCCTTTGCTTTTTGTAAATGTTGCACTCAGTTTTTTTGCCCTCATAAATGACAGTTGTGTGTGTGTGTGTGAATGCAGGTGTTTCCTCCACCACCCTGTTGCACTCCAAGTCCCTGCGAGGCCACCGCGACTGCTTCGAGAAGTGCCACCTCATCGCCAATCAGAAACTGTCGCGCTCCAAGGTCTCTCGAAGTGCCTATGAGGGCATGAAGCTGGCCCTCAGCCAGAAGATCAACCGCATCATCCAGTACGCGCAGAACAAAGACTCAGTCTCGGCGGGCGGGCCAGGCCGGAGGGGCGCCAAGCTGCTCTGCTGCAGCCAGCAGAGCGACTGCAAGCTGCTGCCCCAGTCGGACGCCCAGGTGCCGCGCTACACCCCGCGCTGGGACACGGCCCGGGCGGCCGGGCTGCCCGACTACGCCGTGGGGATGCTGGAGTGCCACGCTGCCGAGGAGCTGGGGCTGCTGCGGGACCCCCGGGGCGACACCTGGCCCGGCGACGGCAGGAAAGGGCTGCACAACCGCGGGCCGACGTCGGCGCCGAGCCAGCACGCACAGCCGGGGCACAGCAGAGACGAACGTGAGCACGTCAAACGTTTTGAGTCTTTATTTGTATCTTTATTGGTTTCATGTAGGTTTTCATTGAAGGTTTTTATATTAGGACCCATATTAGGTATGGCTGTCCCAATACAACTTTTTCACTTCTGATGTGATACCTATATTGCAGCCTTGAGTGTTGGCAGTTACCGATATCGATCCGATATGAGCTTGAATCACAGATCTGTGCTGGAGCGGAGTCTGCAATGGACTGCTTGTATCGGAGTTCTCATATCGGAGATTACAGATGCAGGCTGATACTTTTTTT
>CAESWR010001026.1:64539-75692 GCA_903171835.1 Mullus surmuletus
ATCTATCTTCTTTTCTGTGAATCCCCCGACTGCCACCTGTCTCTCAACCCCGGCGTCTTCCTTTTGTCTCGTCGTTGACTCTTCCTCGGTCTCTTGCCGTACCTTTAAGCTTGAGAGCGGCAGGGTGAAAAGGTCGAGATCAGTAAAGGTCACAGAACTACACACACACAAACACACGCACACGGGTTGTGGAGTCCAAATCTGATGGTTTCTCTGTGAGGGATCTCTTGAATTCTTTTCTGAAGTTTTATCGATTTTCATTTGAATATTTTAAGAAATCGATTCTCTTCGTCGGATATTCCGCTCATGGAAGTATTCATATCTATGGTTCTGAGAGTTGTGAAATCCCAACTTCACGAAAACTCCAAGAATTCCACGGTTGCTACGTGAAAACATAGCCTGTCCAAGGATGATCGCCACACCTGCAACTTTAAACGTGATCAGAACCCACATCTGCTTTTCAGAATAAATATTGGTGACATGTGGTTTGATGTGGCACTGCGATTGGCTGAAAGCATCAATGCACATGAGTTGTTGAAAGGAGGGAGGCAGCTTATTGGCTACAGGCAGGTAAGTTGAAAAAAATGCATTTGCGGTGTAAAAAAAATCCTCTTGTGCCGTCTGGCAAGTGTGAAACAGCAGTGTGTGATTTGGGTTGACACTATGCTGTCAAAATAAGAGCGTCATAATGAGTATAATGATTTTGAGGACACTCGGGATTTGGAACACAGCATAATTTGTGAAAATGGTGATGACTGAACTGATGTGTGACAATTCCTTGCCAGTGAGCAGCTGTGCTGTTGACATCATCTGGCTCGTCGAAGGTTGAAGGTGGAGAAATTCACATCTGAGCTTGAAGATGGCCGACTTACATGATGACAACAACACAACACGACAACTGTTAGGATCCATTTGTAAGCACTGAAAATGAATAGTGGAAGACTCAGTTGGTCATGAAAAAAAACAAATTACGAGACTACCACCGCGTGTTTTGCGTCGCTTAGATCGAATGTGTCGGACTGAGATAGCCTTTTGTGTGTGTGACATGCTTCAAGGCAGCGATTGTTGTTTTTTTTACGCCTTTTCTGTCTGATCTCGGATTCTGACAGAGCAGGTACGTCTGTTGCACGTACGACAGGTCTAATTGGAGTTTGTGAATAAATTGTCTGGATTTTGCGTTAGCTTTCTGCTACTGAGGAGCAGGTGCTTACCTGTATGATTGTGTGTACACAAGTGTGCATGTGTGCGTGCCTTATGACTGATTGCAGTTCGACCTTTCCTCCTGGCAACCTCTCCTGGATTGCACTCAGATCAAGATGGCAAGTATTCTAAATGTGTGTGGGTGTGTGTGAGTGTGGGTATGTGTGTGTGTGCACGTGTGGTTTGATGGATGCCACAGATCATGGCTGTTGGATTGTATGGTGGCGAGCCAGGCCAACCAAGTCATATCACATTAACACACACACACACACATACACACAGACACACACACACACACACACACACACACACACATGAAGGGATGAATGAATGAAGGCTGAGATGATAAAGAATGATTGGAAAGTGGTCTGCTGGGGGTAATTTCATTCCTCCGCCCCATTGTGTGTGCCAGGATGTGTGTGCTTGAGTGTGTAGGCATGCCAGTAAGTGACTGAATATATGCACATATAAAATATCTACTACTGTGAAAGGTTTATTTGGTATTATCTTGAATATTATTGTGGGTGACTGAGTATTTTGCAGTGCAGATAATTCAATGAAGAATCTGTATTATCAAGAAAAAGAAAATGTGAGCTGAATGAAAGTTCACTCAATCTATCGAGCAGATATCTATCTAAAATTCAGAAACTGAAGTATCTGTAGAAATTGCCACATCATCTCTTATCTTGTCTCTCATAGCTCCGTCATATTTCCCCATGTTGCAGTTGTCTGTTGTATACGTATATCTATTGTCTGGCCTTGCGTCATCTCGCAGCAGGGGAGTCACGAGTGCTGCTGCTGCTGCTGCTGCTGCTGATGCTGCTGCAGCTGCCTCGGCAGGCTGAGGCGCGCTACCCGCCGCGGCCCACTGGGGGCAGTGTGAGCCACACATTTGTCGGCGGCGCTCAAAGTAGAGCAGCAGAGGCAGCAGCAGTGTGAAAGTTGGATATTTGCAGTGTTGTGTGTGCATGTTTTCAGGTGGGTGGGTGCTCAGCAGGGCACAAACAAAGACAAGGGAAAAAAACAAGGGATGAGGGGGAAATAAAGAGAACAGCGGGCAGAAAAGTAGAACGGCTTCACCATTTTCTGTTTTTTTTTTAAGAATCTATATTGCAGTGTCACAGATGAAGCTGGGTCATTTGTTATTCTACTCTGTTTCACAAGATGGTTGATGACCCCATTACTGCCAGAACCTCTAATCTTTGAGGGTTTAATCCACCCGCCTCCTTTTTTCCAGTGCAACCTGTCCGTCCTGCTTTCAGCTACCATCCGACGAGTTTAATGTCACAATCAATCAGAACGTGAATGATCAATGTGGACAAGAGAGAAAGAAGAAAAAACGACATGTCCTGAGGCAAATTCTCATCCACGATTATATATTTCATTAATTCCCCGAGTCGATCTGCTGTCATTTCTCCTCAACAAGAACTATAACATGCATGTGTGCCTGCTGCCAGTTTTAAGGTGACTGTAAACACTACTGATTTACAGCATTTAATCTGAATGAAGAAAATGAATCAAATTTGTTTGGCTTTCATTGCGACGATGATCAACATGGAACGATAAATAACCATTGAGCAGTTAGGCAGCGCGGAATTGGGAAACTTCCTGTTACTTAATGTCTCACTTTTCCGGTTGACAGTTTTCACAAAACAACAACAGACAGGCAACACGACTGCCCCCGGGGGAATCTTCTCCTTCTGCTGTCACCATACAAACGAGTGAAAAACATCCTTGTCATCACCCATATAAACCCGAGACGGGGACAAAATAAACCGCAGGAGGTCGATATTTCAAATGACTTATGATATCGTCAGCTGGTGAGCAGCTAAGTAGCTTTGACTCGAAGGGTAACATTGTGTTAGCTGCACAAAAAAAAAAACATCTGCATAAATACAAGTCTTAAGAAATTAAACTGTAAAACACCATTTGGCATTGCACGCTTGACATTTAGACAGAAGGCTAACTTTACTTTAGCTACACACAAAGTAGCTACATGAAAAATACACGTGATTAATGTCAACCTACACAGATATGACTTAAGTTAAGAAGAATCTGTTTTATTTGTGCGCAATTAAATTCCTTATGGGTCTCCACAAATGCTGACACGGTGGTTGATGTCAAACTGGGACGGTTCTACACTATGCATGGCTCTGGTGGGAGTATACTGGAATGCTAGAATCTGCATTGCTGACATTAAAATCAAACAGAATAGAATGGAATAGAATAGAATATGGCTCATCAAACTAAATGGATATTGACAACTGAATTGGTTTTGACAAGATGCCAATCCATTGTGAATACGAGTGGATATGTGAGCTTGAATAATTTATCCTCTTCATCTTCATGAGTGTCTCTCCCTCCCCGGGTGTGTGTGTGTCTGTGTGTGTGTGTGCGCCGGGGTTATTTGAACACAGCTTGGATTCAGCATCAAAGCCCCATTCACAGTGAAGTGGCAGAGGCAGTCTCGCTGCCTGCCACCAGCTCTAATTAGTCATTCACACTGGTTATCGCCAATCAGCATCTTCTTTTAGCTCTCGAGAGCAAACAACGAGGACGCCACACAGGAAGCCCGACCAAAAAAAAAGAGTGCACACACAAACAAACATGCTCCATCTCTCAGAGGCACACTCGCATCCTCCTTCCAGAAAGACGGCATAGTATATCACAACGTAAATGGCAGCATTGAAAATGACACTTGTCCAAACACAGCTCAGTGGTGGAATGCGATACAGAGCAAGGGAGGCTGAACGAAATGGACAGGAGCACAAAGAGCTGAAGGTGCACGTTGAAATGCACAGTTTACCTGTCTGTCTGCAGCCCTGAGACAGGAGCTACTATAGGAGGAGGGATTCTTTTAGTGCCACCCTGATCCCATAAAGATACCAAATCAGCATAGTGAAAAGAAAATGCCAAAGCTCTCGGGAATCCATAATTGATTTAACAAAAACAAACAGATGGCACAATCACAGATTAATTTCATAATTTAAAAATGTCCATGATGTAGAGAAGGCTCATCTACTCATCATTACAGAATTAAATGTAAATGCCTTTGCGGTTTTTCTGTCGCAGCTTCTCCAAGTGTATGGATGTGTCCTGGTGTGATCTCTGAGTAAACCAATATTTCCGTCATTTTCATGATGAATCTCATCAGAGATATTGCTACTTCGCTCTATTCCCATCCTTTTTGGATTTTAATCTTTTGTCTTATTTTTGGATGGCCTCCGAACCAATATGAACAAACAGGGCAGGCCAAGAATGCTACATTGGGATTTTGATCACTAACAGTTGTGATTGCATTCAGAAAAAAAAGTAATAGCGCTTCGAATAAATTGAATTTTGCAAAGCTGATTAAAAAAAGAGAAACCCATTTTAACAGCAGTTTAACATTTCAATCAATATCAAAGAATCAATAAAATGAAGGCCGGTGTGGGCATGCACTGAATTTAGTATTACATAACGGTAGTGGGTTGAGAAGAAAAGCAACATCCAACATTTATAACTTTATGTTTAGGTGGGCAAGATTGTTTTCTCCAGCGTTTCTCTGTGTAACGGTTATGATTCCGGATCCGTTTTTATTTCATATATTTTATTCTTAGTGACAATCTTAAGACAAGTTACTTTCTGTGTATTGCATCTCTTCCCTGATGCTCCCGTAATCAAATGAAAAGGAACCAATCGAATCATCAAATGCCAAGGCCAATGACCGTCTTAGGGATCGGAATCAGTGTGTGAGCCAGCGTTTGCCTGTGTGACCGTTTGGAAGAGCGCGCCAAAGCCAGATAATGTTCCCGTGTCCATTTTATTCAGGTTCAATTCTCTTCCATGTGGAAAATGAAACAAAGAACCTATTCGCAATGGATGGATCCTTCCATGGAAAGCCAGATACGAAACACACACACAAATGCACCACAAAGGGGTCGGATCCTCGATTGGGAGTTAGAGCCCGGTCGGATCATCTCTTTCCAGGTCAGTGTCTCCACTCGCCCCCACTGATGGGACATCAGCAGCGAGCACGTCCGTGATGTGAGATATTCATGCGTGGCCGTGATCAGCAATGTATACCACTGTGTTTGCGATGTCCTGGGATACAGTTACCACCCCCATCACCCACCCACCCTCCTTCTTTCTCTCCGCAACGTTATTTCACAGTCCCTTTAGCTGTTTTCCTCCACCCCCCCCTGCTCGCTTTCCCACTCCTCACATCCACACTCCTCAGCATTTTTACGTCACCGGGCATCAAGAGCAGTTTGTCACATTAGCTAAACTGCTCTGTGGAGGAGCGAGCGAGCGAGCGAGCGAAGGAGGTGGAGAGCGGTGACCTTCCCAAAGACAAAGGCTTTTCTTGCATCTTAAACAGCAGCAGTTTGGAGAAAAAGTGGGGCTTTGCAGATGGTCGCCTCTCTGCCCGTGCAGCCGGATTATCGTGCAGGGGCCGACCGCCAGCCAGCCCCCGTCTGAGCATCTCATACACTCACATGAATATGGAAATTCCAAACTGTGAGCAAGAGGGAGCATATTCAAAGAAGCTTGCATATATTCAATTACACTACAACAAAGTGAATACTTCTAAAGCCACAGTTGGAATTCAACTTCCTCATTAAAACAAAAAAGGAACCCCCTCCTTTTTAACTGTCACTGACATCACCGACCATTAGTGGCTCAACGTGCCACAAATGGACGGATAGACTCCACTGAGTAATATCACAGGGGTTGTCGTATCTCAGTGATATCTGGGACGATGAAGGTCAATCAGTGGCCATTTGGCCTCTTCTGGCTGTCATGTGGAAATGCTTAATCCAATGTCAGCTGCATTTCACCGATTGAAACTTGAAAGTCATATAGCGCCAGGCTTACCGCAGAGCAGAAGCGCCAGTCATAGAGGTTAAGCCATAACTGGACGTCACCTATTGCTTTGAAGCCTTGATTTGTTTCTTTTTTTTAAGGGTTACGGCAGATCCAATGCATATCCAAGTCCGTTTCTGATCGAATTTTCTGCAACTGCTTAATCCTGAGCCTAATCATGGTCCCCGTGGGAGGACGGAGCCTATAACAGCAAGTGCTGGACAAAAGGCGGGGTTCACCCGGGACCAGGTGCCAAATCACTGCAGTGCCAACACAAAGACATCAGGTCTTAGTTGCCTGAACCTGGTTTGCCCTCCTTTGCGACCCAAATCATATAAAAATATCACGTACTTACCTGGATGATACTGGTAATAACAGGTCTGTGCAAGGGTGCTTCTGTGCAGGGATGATGCTGGTACTTACCATGCATATATTTGGTACTCACCATGCTATTTCCTGGTCATGCATTTACTTGGTACTCACCATGCATTTACTTGGTACTTACCATGTAATTACTAAGTACTTACCATCCAGAGACAAATGCTCATTCACACTCACATACACAAAGTCCAGTTCTATCAAGGAGAATTCACAACTTTATTTATTCTATTCTGTATGCAGAGTGGGTGATTAACATTCAAGACTTACAAAAGCCAAACTGATGAATCACGACGATGGAGGAAACAGCCGAGAAGGGTAATCTCATGTGGACATCTGGTTGTCATGTGATCATTTCTCCTTCAACAAGTTTGCCCAGCTGGGACTTCCTGGATGCAACTCACCAAAGTCTCTCATATAACAAGACTTCTTTCTAACTTTACCTACTGAGCAGAAGCGCATGAGAAGCTAAGTGGTCTGCCTTTTGGATGTCCTATTAGGTGACTGCAGCTTCGGGGGCCCTGACAACTACTTCACAACAAACGCACTCGCTCGAAAATAAAAATGCCACCCGACCCTACTTGGCATTCTGTTTTAGAGGATGTCGGTATGTGTGTGTGCTCGCGCAGGCACGGGCGTTGGAGGGTATGACAGCGCTGATTGAACCGCAATCGGACAATGAATACCAATCTGTGCACTTCCAATCTGTTCCCGCTCGCGCCTCTCTCCTTCGCCGTCCTTGTGCGAGTGGATGCTTAGTAGCAGCAGCACACCCTCCGTTTCTGTCAGAGTTATCTGTGCAACTGACTCCAGATGCCTTTTAAGGGTCCTTCAGGAGGATCAGCGTGGAGTTAACTTTACGGCATCGCACGTATAATGTTGGGGTCATTACACAGAAAAAAGGGTTGGCACACTTCAATGCTTTACTTATTTACCTAATAGGCATCATTTTAAAGGATGCATGAAGCCTCCTCCTCTCCGTGTTAACTGTTGAAGCTTCGGCTGCTCTGTTGGAGTCCATAAACACTGTTTGAACATCACTCGGCGTCTTTTGTGTTTACATGTTGCAGGTGCTCGGATCTTGCTTTGATGTCGTGTTGACAGCGGCACTTTCTCATCCTTTCATGCGACTAATTGTTTATTACTTTTGTCCTCCCCACACAAACTGCAGAAGGGGTGCAGAGAAGCAGATCAAAAGACATGTTTGATGATGATTTTTTTCTTGTATATATCTGCCCATTACTCGGATATTAGAGATATGAAGAATATGTGCGCAACACAAGTCATAAAATAAATGTTCAATTAGTATTTCTAATGTGAGTAATAGGTGCTGCTTGTTAGCGAGATGAAGTGTGAGGTAGACAGGTGGATGATTGTGGGTGCTGTTGTGGTGCATTTACCAGTTGATGAATACTTCAAATCTCGCCTACCTGAAAAAAAAGAAGAAAAAGAAAAAAAAAGTTGAACTAGACCTCCACTGTAGAGGCAGAGTGGAGAGTTCAGATATCTGGAGAGAGTCTGGGGTTTCTCTGCTGCTGAGGTCTTTAAAATACCTGATCCAGGTAACCTCTGGATGCCTCCTGTTAGAGCTGTTTGGGCAACTTGTCGGAGACCCCCAAAGTTGAGCTGAAAACATGCTGGAGGGGACTATGGTCAAGCTTAATGGTCCCCAAGGAAGAGGCAGAGGCCACTGGAACACCTGGACTCCTGGATACATTTCGAGTGTAAGTGTAAATCTGGTGTAATTCCAGGTGAAAATTTCTTCTCACTATTCAAACATCACAAAAATGTTCTGACATTGGAAATAAAAATTCCAATTATTTCCAAATTAAGGTAGTTGATTATATCATACAAAGTGATACTATTTTTGAGAGTGTAATTTCCAGTCGAGATTTCATCACTACAGTGCAAACACAGCATTCTAAATATCAGCTAATATCCTGGTTGTCCTTTTTTTGAAAGCTATTTATATTCATCTCCATAGCTTTCTCACGAACGAATAGAATGTAACACAAAAAAAGAACAATAATATTGATTTTTGTTGTAACCATGGGAGCAGAAGCTACATGAAAAGAGGTGCAGCTCTCTATCCCAAGTGATAAAATCTTATGGCAGTCAGATGTTCGCAAAAAAACCCCACACACATAATGGTTGGGGAAAAAAAACAAAACAGTGCTTGGATGTGATGTCTGCACACACCGACCATACATGAAATCTCTCTTTAGTCTTCCGGGAAAAGGAAAGGGCTAAGACGCATTATGGAGCTCCCTCACTTTTTTCTGTCACCATAGTTTTTGTCTATCTCCATCTCTCAGTTTGAATCATTAATGCCGTTCTTCTCTTTACCCCCGCCCCCCCCGTCTGCTATGCGTCTCCGTCCATCCCACCATGTCTGGATGTTCTTTGCCTTTGCGTTTCAGTCTGCTGCGGTTGTTTCCCCGGCTGTGAGGCCCTCTCTGAATATAACGCACAACATAAATGCGAAATGTTGTGAAGGGGGAAGAAGAGGGCAATGGAACTCAAAGAGGTAGAGGGAAAACATTAGGGGTTGGAGGAGAAGCAGGGGAGGGTCAGGCTGCCGCAAGCAGAGTTCACTCTAGTTATTTTTCCTCCCTTTGATTCGCCTTGTTTTAGCCCCCCCTCTCCTCTTTATTATTTCAGAGTGCCGCGTACTTTCACTGCAGTTTGGAGAGACAGACTCATCGTTTTGCCCTGCAGGGGAGAAATGCAGATGGCAAGATGCTCCAGTCCTCTCTCATCCCTCACTTCCCACCCCCCACCCCCAACCCCCATCCCTAATGAATCAAGAGAATTAATTAGAAATATATAAAATTAGATGACTGGAGGAATGAGGGAACAGACACGAATAGGAAGGGGGTTGGGAGTGACATAAATAAGTTCTCTTTTGTTCTTTTTTTTGAGGGGGAGAAGGGGTCTAATTGTGCTTTTGAACATGTGTCTGTCCACTAGCGAAAGATGTTAGATGATGTGGTTATGTTGGTGCGTGTTGGGTCGACATATGTGTAAGCATGAGGATGCATTTGTGAAACAAAGGGAAAAGCTTTAGAATATGTCAAGATTTCCTTTTGTAGAGGCCATTGTGAGAAATTGACCTCTTTTCTTCTTCACAATAGTGTCTGATCGTAACCTCAGCAAGCGAGAAGATCCAGCCTTAAAGCTAAAGTAAAGCTTAAAGTCAAGACCACACAAACCAAAACACCAAGACCATGATAAGCAAAACATAACGGAATAACTGAATAGAAAGATTGTTTTTTTGGTTGTTTTCTAATGAATTTGATAGCAACAAAAACAGCCGGTTTATAATTTTACTTGAAACAGCCCAATGGAACAATACAACAAGGGTATTTTTGTTGTTAATTAAGAAGCTCATGTGCTTGGTGCATAGGCAGACTGGTTGCAGGACTGGTTGTTGTCCAAAGCAGTAAAAGCCTGGCAGTGGGGGTCTACACCGCTCTGGATAAAGAAATAAAAAATTGAAAATAAATCACCAATACAAGGTACAAAACACAAAAGGGTCCAAAGACAAGACCAAGTCCTTCGAAACTGGGTCTCAGGACCGGTCTTAATAAACCCAAGACCAATCTGATGCACAACAGAACTACTTAAAACTCACCCTTTCTCCTGGAATCTAAAAACTTACATGGACATTATTGTTGAACCTTGTCTTTGTTTTTAAAACGTATTAAGAAATTACTGAGGACGGATCAACATGACTTCAGAACTGTGTGTTTTGAAGGGGCTTCTGCTGAGGCATATGGGAGCCATCAGAGGAGACGGGATGCTGTCGTTGCTGTCACACAGTCGGGCTGCATCACTGAATCTCCTGAAGCTCTGTCACGCTAAAACACCAGGCCAGCATTTTCGGATTCATACATTTTGATGGCCGCTACAGTTAAAGCTCCGTGTCTTCAGGTGTCACGGAAAGAGAATTGAAATCTGTTTAAATTTAGCCGGCCGATTGTGGATATAATCCACTTTGCAGGGACTGTCCTACCTGCACATTTTAAAGCCTCAAGCCGCGCTGAAAGTTTCTGTGAAGTTTTTCTTTGATACAAAAAAGAGTATTTCTGATGTATTTTTCCCACCAAGGCCTGTTCAATATCAAAAGCGCCTAGATTCTTTGATCGTGGTATTTGGGGCTGGTGACCGATTCCAGATCGCACTGGGTGGTGTGGGTGTGTCTTCATTGTAAAGTGTATCATTATTAATTTAACAGCACGGAAAGCTGAGATTGTAGTTGTGGCCGAGGGGCAACGGAACATCTTCCATTCTATCATTTGGCTCATGAACTGAAAACCAGTACAGCACCTTTTTTAGCCAAATACTTTCCTTTGTGATACAAGTTGAAGAGCCCACAGTGTTCACCGTTTTTTCAGACGAGAAGAGCCCATTGTCGCCCATATTAGACAATTTGATATAAGCTCTTAATTATTTGATGCATTGCTCTTTGCTTGCACAATTGCCAATAAGCAAATGCAGTGCAATCGGCCTCTTCTCACCTTTTCTCTCAAGTAACCTTTCCTCTTTTGTTCAGAATATTATCCACTTTATCACTCTTTATTCTCCACCATTAGTGTTTTTCCTTCTTTAACCTTTATGTAAGCCCCCCCTCCAATCTTGGATCATCCCCTTCCCTCTTTTCTTTTTCCTGTACAACAAAGTCGTCCTTTAGTATTCTCACCTTTACTTTGAATCCTTTATCTCTCTCT